>WAAB01000741.1:121838-142013 GCA_013389865.1 Piaya cayana
TACAGCTAAAGGAAGTTATGGAGAGGAGGGTGCTGGCCTCTTCTCCCAAGTGACAGGGGACAGGACAAGAGGAAATGGCCTCAATCTCTGCCAGGGGAGGTTCAGGCTTGACATTAGGAAAAAAGTTTTCACAGAAAGGGTCACTGGGCACTGGAATATGCTGACCAGGGAGGTGGTTGATTCAACTTCCCTGGAGGTGTTTAAGGCACGGGTGGATGAGGTGCTGAGGGACATGGTTTAGTGTTTGATAGGAATGGTTGCACTTGATGATCCAGTGGGTCTCTTCCAACCTGGTGATTCTATGATTCTATGACATTCCACCAAGGAAAAAAACAAACCAAAACATCTATTTGAAAATGAGAGGTCCAGTGCTGGTGAAGAAAACTAAACCAGATAAACAGAAGGGTTGGGAAAATCAGTTTTCCACATAGGTAGATGCAGTCTGGCCTTTCTGCACCAGAAATTCCTACCCCTGTAGCTGAACAAACTGGGACAAGCCTCAGGGAAGAGATTCCTGAGTTTTCTGGAATCATGAGACAATATCTGCACATATAATTAAGACAAAGATTGTACAATGTTACAATCTAAACTCTTTAAAGTGGTGAAAATCTACCAACTGTGAGGCAGAACTTAATATATAATATTAACAGTCAGGTTGTAAAACAATTTAGAAATTGAAGAAGTGATATAATTCTCATTATCATTCATGTAACACAGGCAAGTAATAATGATACTATGAGGCATGGTTTCTTTATTGGCATAATTTTCTTCTTGATGCTACCATTATGGTTTTCTTATGTTGACAAATGACTGCTGCCCATTCCTACACCTGCTATCCTTCCCTTAGACAAACTATTTTATGTTTCTGTCCTATCTTTGTTTTTTTTAGAGCAAAAAAAATCCCCAAGCCCAAACAAAATAACCCCCCAAATTACTTTGTTTGCTGTATTCACTTATGTGGTTATATAAGGTTACAGATAGTTGAATTGCTCTGTTATATTAATTCTGATTTTACCTAATCTTACTGGATATATACTATAATTGCATTCTGGATGGGATGTATTCTGGATGTGTTCTGAATTATAATTTCTGTATGGCGGAAATAATCTGGAAACAATTTTGAGATCAAGAAATTAACAATAAAATTTTGCCTTGCTCAAAGATTCATGTAATTGTTAAATTAATGCAATTTATTTTCTCTACAACAGTTTCTAGAGACTGTGAAGATGGTGTTTAAAACATAAAGCTGTCATCATAGATCATACAAACTGAATTTTAATACAGAAGAATTTGTAGCAATCTGAACTAAGAGTTTTCTCCAATGTCTGAAGTACTTGATTTTTCATAATACTGGCAAAGGTGTCTTCCATGAAAATCATGGAGGTTTGGAACTAGACTGCTGGTCCTTTCCTAGTGAATGCAGCCCTATGGTAAATCAAAATGAAAGGCTGTTAACACATTAATTTAGGAGCTTTGCAAGTAACACCTTATTTCCTGTTTCTAGAAAAACAGCATGATCAAGAAGTACAGCACATGTTAACAACAGCTGGCAAACTAATTTTTCAAAGTAGGGCAATTCCACTTATGGAAAATTACAAACCAGATAAATCCTCACCTTGCACAGTTACAGAGTATGACTCATCACAGCATACTTTTCACAGAAGTTTTTAGAGAAAGAAATATAGGACATGCTGACTGGAATATTTCACATGAAAATATTTCTTCTTCATAATAATAATAAGGCATTTTTAAAATGAAAGGAGAACATTTTTAAGTTTGAATTCTAAAAAATTCTATGTTTTACTCGTAAAAAATTTAAATGGATAGTGTTAGCATCTCTAATTTGGTTACTGATGTAGTGTAACAAAAATTTCTGTTTATAATACCAAAAAGAAAAAATATGTATCTTCAAACAAAAGTAAGACAATGGTTCTCATCAGAGGCTTTCCATAAACATGTTAAAAAAAAAACCCTTGTAACACTCTTTTCTTTCTCAGCTAGGAAAATCTGTAGCTTTTAGCAACAGATCATTAAATATGTATGATAAAGCATAACTATTCAATATTTTTAGTATTTAGGAACAATATTTGTAGTTAAGTTATTAGTGGTTTTTAAAGGATTGACTAGTTCATTATTACCTAAAGATTTTTTTTAATGTACTATTGTTTTTCTTGAACTAAGCATCATTCAATTGTTAATAGGTAAAGAAAAAATTAAACTGGAAAATTCTATTTCTTTTAATTATGAAGAGAAAACAAAGCAACAGAAAAAGAAAAATAGCTTACCCCTTATCCTCACAAATCAATAGGTTAATAAAAAAAACCTTAAATTACATGACATTGGAATGCCCTACAGAAATAAGCCACTCTAAGATCTATACTATCTTTACCAAGGACAAGATAACCTTAGACTGGGCATTAGATGTAGTGTACAAAATTGATTGCTTCTGTTTAAAGAAAATGTATTTAGGCTAAATGAACAGAAACATATCACAAAACCGACAGTAAAATATGACTTTGCTCTACCAAAAGCATCTTCTAAACATTGAAATTAATGTACACAAACTTAATACAATATTCTTAAAATATTTAAAGGATTATGCCACAAAGAAAAGAAAATAAATTACACGAAGGAGAAAGTACTACCATCTGAAAAGAAGCTCCCCTCTCGAAAACCAATAGTGGAAAAACTTCAATGGTTTTGCTCTTATCTTAAGAAAGCATTAAGGAATCCAGGAAAACTCCCATGAGGTGGGGAAGCAGATGCTTTGGAAGGGATAGTGATCCTGCAGGAAAACTTGATAGGCTGGAAGAGTGGGCTAATAAGAAACTTATGAAAGTCAACAAGGGCAGTGTAAGGTCTTGAACCTGGGAAAACACAATCCAGGAGTGCAGCACAGGCTGGGATCTACCTGTCTGAGGAGCATCTCTGTGGAAAGCGACCTATGGCTCCCAGAGGACAACAAACTCCATGTGAGTGAACAGTGTGGTGCTGCAGCAAAGAAAGCCAACAGGGTGCATCAACAGGAGCATCACCAGCAGAGATAAACAAGTCATCCCAGTCTACTCAACACTTGTCAGTTGTATATATTGTAATTTCATGTCTCAGCTAATGTCATTCTAATGCATTCTCCTCTGTCATGAAGTTCTGGTCTACTCAGATAGTAAACCAGACAACACAGAGATGTTTTCAGTCACTCAGGCATGAGTCAGGAGATATCTAAAGCAGGCATACTGTATTTCATGTAGTAGCACTTGTATTTCGAAATATCTGACAAAGTAAATGAGGATGTATCTGAAAGGACAGGTCAAACCTGGGATATAATTCTGCCTCTAGAACTCCCAGAGAAAATACTCTACTCCAGAATGCTGCCTGAGGCACTAACCTGGAGCAAACCAAACATTGGAAAGCGTATGCAAATTAACAGCAGACAAATGTTGAAGGTGCATGACATACCTTCAGGCCAGGACAAGTTCAGCATCAGTTCATTCACAAGTAGTTTCCACTATTTCACTAGGCCTGCAATTCCTTCATAATTCACAATACAAATCTGCAAGAGTTTATCTAAGAAAAGCTTTATTTGCCATTATCTTAGTGTAATCAACGTTACTGCCCCTAGCAGAGTTCACCTGCCTTCAAGGTACTTATCGGAAATACAACTGAACTTTGTCTATCCAGTACTGTTATAGAGTACTTTTCATACATATCAGTATTTGCTACTCAATATTGATCGATGTGAGTGTTCTTACACATAGTTTTGTTTAGTTAAAAAGTAATTTCTAGAAGGAGAAGGAAAAAATCTATACATTACAGTACTGGAGAGCAGTGCACTTACCTGAGAACTGTTAGACAGTAACAGCCTGGAATTGCTTCCAGCATGCAGCTTTGGCGTATAATGGAATATTATTCCATCACAGAATGTACAGCTGTTGAAGGCACTTAAGTCTAGACAGCATAATCAGTATTTATTGAGTTTCTTCATTCATTTTTTCCCCTGCAGGTTTTTTTCTGAAACAAATTGTGATTCTGAAGATTTGAAATAATGAACTAACCACAAATATTAATTACTATAAGACATCAGCAAAATTATTTTCATTGGTTTGTGATGATATTTATAACAGTACTACAGAACAAGTGCTAAAAATATAAATGTGGAGATATTGTTGCTTGATTAAATGGCTTTTCTTTTTAGTTAGTAAGTTTGAATGATTGTATTTTTCATAAATTTCAATATTTCAAATTATTTTCAAATTTCCTCACAACAGACACCAAGTTGAGAGTACAACACCCTTTTCCAAAGGGAAATAACACTGAAAAAACTGCACCCCTGTACCCAGCGTGTGCATTCAGGAAGGCTGGTAGATCTAGCTGACTAATAGACAAAATCAGTATCCCACTACCATTATCAGTGTCTTGCAATACTGAGATTCTAGGAGACGGGATTCACCCCAGGGTGTTGAGAGAGCTGGCGGATGTACTGGCCAAACCCCTTTCCATCATCTTCCAGCAGTCCTGGAGGACTGGGGAAGTTCCTCTGGACTGGAGGCTGGCTGATGTTGTGCCCATCTATAAGAAGGGGCACAGGGAGGATCCAGGGAACTACAGGCCTGTCANCACTGAAAAAACTGCACCCCTGTACCCAGCGTGTGCATTCAGGAAGGCTGGTAGATCTAGCTGACTAATAGACAAAATCAGTATCCCACTACCATTATCAGTGTCTTGCAATACTGAGATTCTAGGAGATGAGCAATGTGAGGTGTAGTCACTCAGTTAAGTTTAAATTTAGGTTGAACTTCACGTTTTGGTGAAGTATAAAGATGGTAACAGTTTGGCTTCAGAGTGATCCAGACTTCTACTTTCCTTAGGCTCAAAGAATTGCATGTGTTGTGTGTAGCTTTAAATATATCTAAGATAGAAAAAATATTTTTAACTTCAAAATATCAAACCTAATAGACTGTATTTTCTGGCATATCTGTCATTCTAACAGTGATGAAACTGGCTGCTCTGAGATCAGGTCTCATTCTCCTAGAAACTCAGCCAGTTGTTGTCTTAAAAGAAGAAAAATTGAGATCTTAGCTGCCTTCTGTCCAAAGGGCACTTGTTACTATGACAACTGTTTACTATCCCCCTCTCTTCAAACAAATTTTTAAATGATGTTAAACATTTAATACATTTAAAAAGCAAATAAACAAACACTTGTGTGAAGAGTCCACAGAGCCCAGTGCTTTCTTCCCTTGTCAGTAGCTTCATGAAAAGCGTGACAGACATTTTGGATTTCCTGCAGGAAAATAGAAGGAAGAAACCATGGAGGATTTTTGTCTTTGTTTCCCCTGAAAATACCAGAACAGTGTAGGGAATAGTATCCCACATGTAGAAAATGAAAGGATTTAAAAATACAAGTGCTTAAAAACGCTCTCTCATGTAAACACACCATGAAGGGACATTCAGAAGGAAAATGTGAAAAACTGAAAAACATCAACAAGTAAAAAGTAACTCACGTGTAAAATATGCTTCAAAAATTAGGTAAGTACACAGATCTATTTCACAACAGAAAAGAGCAAGCTAATCTGCATCAAAATGCCACGTTGTTTCCTATAATATTGTGCATCATCAAAGACTCAACATTTGTACACAAAGAAAACAGCTCACTTCTTCATCCTCTTGTCAACTTCATCAAAATAATTCACTAAAAATAATGAACCATATTATTTCATTTTCCATTTAATAACCTGCAGACACAGAACTGACATCAAAATCACATTCTTATTCCAAAATTATCTTCTCAGTATCTTCCCAATTTCAACTAGCATAATCACATTTTTTTGTATTAAATGATGAGCACCTCTATCCTAATAAGAATCCTCTAGCCAGTCAATATACACTCAAAAAAAGTATTTTTTTACTATATGTAAAACCTAAACCCACCCACAATAAAATAGCAGATCTTCAAGGAGACTCTCCATCAAAATTTCTTTTTGTAAAGTATAGAGAAACTGAACTGTGTCCAGTAGTTCTGCTTCCTACACTGGGGCAGGTGGATCCACTGATATCAATATGTGGCCCCTGACTAGACACAGCAGAATCTGGTTAACACCTGTCTCTTAAACAGAAAGGGCTGTTACAGACTGAAAACCTAATCACTGTGAAAAACTGCTTCAGTTGACTTTTATTGAACTTCCTCCAAAAATGACAAATCTAAAAGCTGTAATTCTGGAAAACTGGTTATTAGAGTATTTCTACCTTTCACATATCAGCTTAAGTTAATCCCCAATCAAAATGTTAGTTTAAGAACTAGGACAATACTTCTGCTGCAATAAGAAATTAGTTACATATTTATGTGTGAAAAAGTTATTCATTAATGATGCCTAATGTTGACAGTTTGGTTTCTGGTTTCCCATCCTCTTTTATAAACTTACAATTTGATTCCTGTGCAGGTGATGTGGAAAGCTCTGGGCATTTTTCTCATTTCAGTATACTTTTTTCTCGACCCACTTCCAAAGAAGATGGAAAAGTGTAAAATGCGTCCTGCCCAAGACATTCTATATTGCGTTTTTGTAAGCAGAACAAAATCCCACTAACTTCTTACGGAGACTTTGGCAAAAATCAAAATATAAGCCAAAAGGAAAACCTTAATGTAACATTTGGAACAGCAGGAAGCATTATAGCACATTAGAAAGAAGTAGGTTCCATTCTACTGAATTGAAGGACAAGAACAGAGAGTTTGCAAAAATGTCCTCAAAACAAGCAAGTTTTAAAACTGTGTGAGTTCCCCTCAAAATTTTCCAATCTTCACATTCTTAGAGATATTAAAAGAAGGAAAGACAAGAAGAAAGTTTGTTTAGCATTTTGATATTTTTACAGATATTGTTGCAGATTAAGAATTCATAGATTTGGTAAATCTGAACAAGTAGACAGATTAATATCTGCAGCTATGATTTCCACTTTGCTTGTTTAAACACCAATTTAAACATAATTTTCTTTCTTTATTGCACTCACAAAGAGGTCTGTCAAGGGAAGCTCTGTCGTGAGGATTGTGCAAAAATATTTACTTTCTACTGGACAGATGAGCTGCACCTGCAGATCTTTAGGACAAATTCTCAGTGATTTCAGGTGACGAGGATTTTAAACTAGAAGTATGTACCCAGTCAATCTACACAATTAAACCAAATGAAGCTTCTCCAACTGAAATAGTTAAATGAACAGAAACATGAAATGCCCATCACAACTATAAACAAAATATTTTTAGTTCCAAGTCTTGACAAGGGGCATAGACCAAAATAACTTGGCATGATTCAAGGTGGAATTTCTTGTGTATTTTGACAGAAACCTAACTTTTGGATAACTATATTTTTTTTCAATTTAGCTGCTATGTGTGTGCATTTGTTACTTTTATCCTTTATTCCTTCCACATAAGCAATGTTACTAAGCCTGGTATAATATTAAAATCACGGTCCTTTTACAATGTCCCATGCTTGACCCTCATTGTAAACCCTTAAAGCTTAAATTCCATAAGCTCCAAATAACTGCCATTTCAAACAGATACTTGTACATCTTAATATTTATTCCTTCACATCTAATGCAGGTTTCTTTCAAAATTCTACTTTCTGGAATCTTTATTTTTCTGGCAATACCTTGTTAATAGCTAAAATCTGGAAACTCTTTAATTCTCACGATCAGCATTGTGACACATTGGTAGAACTGCAGCTGTGGCAGCCAACAATCAGTGCTTCTGCTGCTTACAACGCTGTAAACCCCATCTGCAGAGAATCCTGTTTTTATTGGTGCAACTCATGCTCCTGTTTGACTAATGGTAAAACTGAGAATAATCCAAAGTGCATATGCAAGTTACATTTGTTTTATGCTCCTGTACTTCCTCTGACTCCAACATAACAGTTGTTCCTGATTTACATTGCTATAAATCAAATTGCAATCACAGTCTTGGAGTAACTTTTTGAGTCAAAAGCTGGCATTTCAACATAATTACTGCTCCAAATAGAGCTGCGGTTAATGTCCTACTTATTTTTCTTTTGATTTTTTTCACTGTAGTTTTCATTTCTGCTGATTTAGCTATGTAATTACATTTCAGTGGTGGCAACAGCAAACACGCTTTGTTCTTGCTATCAAGGCAGCATTTGTTTTGCCAGTTACAGTAATTGCATGTCTCACTAAGACTGGGAACAATGATCAGGGCCAAAAAAAAAAAAAAAAAAANAAAAAAAAGAAGTACTAGCTCAAGAACTGCAGTTATTTGTAATTTTCTGATCCCCCAAAAATAACATCACAAGAGTAGCAGATACCAAGTATCATCTATTAAGTGAAACAAGTTCTAACAAGAAGAATAAAGTGAAGTGTTTCATAATCATAATGACTTGAGGAGTTCAATTTGAGAGTATTGAAAGGAGAGGAAGGAAGGGTATTTTAATAGCAACGAACTTCCATAGCCAAATGTTAGCCCTATTTAAAATGTCATTGTTCAGCTACAAGACTCAGAGGCGTGAGAATTCCACAGAGGTGGCACAGAATTCACCACTGCACTAAAAAAAAAAAATTGCATTTTTTTCAGAAATTTATTTTAAAAGAAATTCAAGTTAGTCTATGCTAGATAATGTCAGTGAGACTGAAGCACACTGGAAATGCTTTAATTGAAAGCACATTTTCAATTATTCATTTCAGGCACTGACAATAAACTGCTCAGGACAAAACAAATGCATTGTGGCCTGATTTATATTACTACACTCTATGGGGCTGTGTTTAGACAGATATAGTCACCTCAGCAGAGAATTTGCACATTACACTGTCTCTCTTAACAGTCAGGTTACATTTTAGGATTACCAGTGTATTCCTATCAAATTCAGTGTTGCTAATATGTAATCCTGATTAATTTTTGTATTTTTATGACTTGCAAGAGAAGAAAAATAATCAGCAGAAATCAAAATAAAAAGATCCTTCTCTGGACTTTAAACCTGAGTATATACGTACTGAATCTAGATTCCTTAATATCAAGAATTCTGCTTCCATAAATTGAATGATTTGTTGAAAAAAAAAAAGAAAGGCCATAAACATGAAGCAAATTATTTTTCCTAGTAGAGCAAGAAACCAAATTTTCCTAGAGAAAGGACAAATCAACCAAACAGTAGAATGAGATGGAGTCATTATTGCGTCATTGCTGTTAGAGTTAATAGACAAATACAATAACTAGGCATTACAGAAACCCTTGATACTCTGCTAAATGCCAAAATGGGATTGCAGAAGGGATTAAAATAGGAATCCAAACTGTCAAATCCAGAACCACTGTTGCAAGACCTTGGTCAGCTCCTACTTAAGCTTTAGAGGTATATAAATACTCCAGGTTTTTACTGTAAATATCTTCCAGCACCTAAAATTGTACTTCCAGGTATTCTTGACAATGTTAAATCTTAACATGGCCAAAAAACTCAGTATTTAACATCAGTCAGGTAGTATCAACCTGTCGTACTAAATTACTCCAAAATTCTTTAGTTGCTCAAATAGTAGTTTAAATTTATGAAGTCTTTCTTGGAAGTACATGGTGAGGAGATAGGAAAGAAACATAATAAGAAAAGGTAGAAGCTGTTCCACACATCTGTTGTTTAAAATAAATATTAATTAAAACTTGGTTTAATTAATGTATATGCTCACTCATAGAAAAACACAGACCTCCAAGGAGAAGATTAGCGATTGTAAGAAACCCTTTATGCTATTCTGCAAAAGTGCCAGTCTTCATCTATCTGAAGGAGATTGTGAAGTCAACTCTCTTTGCCTTAACCATTTTGCCTGAAGGCTGCCTGCTTGTGTATTGGGTTCAACAGAAGGACAATGTAGGAGCGGGCATCGCTCTGTCTTGCTTGGATGGACTCCGGGCCCAGAGCTGGCTGCAGTTGGGTGGAGGTGACTGAGCACGTTGCACCCTAAAGTGTCACCACTATAGACAACATGGATCTGAGTTTTCGATTTGATTTCTGTGACAAATGTTTGAGTCACGAGGTGGAATGTCAAGTCAGACCGTGTTTATCTTTGTCTTAAACATTTTGTCCAGCAGGGGGCAGTGCAGGACCAGACACAGCTTTTCCCTGCTCACTTCCGGAGCCCGCTAAAACGGACTCGGATAAATGGACTCGCGGGGATCGGGGCTTAGGTCATTTCCGTGCCAGCACAGACACTTGGATCGGAGCAGCATGGACACGTGGCTGTACCATATGTTCCAGAGATTCATCTGCTGTGTTTGACGTGGTGACTTCTTTCTTTCTTTCTCTCTCTCTCTCTTTCTCTCTCTCTCTACCTCCCCCCCTCCCCATTACCTCATGGTGTGCGTGTTGGGTTGGATCTTAGGGACTTGGGTTGTTATCAGGGTTTCATTTCAGTAACTTTAGGTGGCTGCACCACCCGCATGTCTTTGTTGTGTGCCCCGGTATCTTGGTGTGTTTATGGTTGTTGGAGCCAGAAATAAATACTGTTTTAATATTCACCCTGGGAGTAACCTTATTGGCCTCTGGATCTCCACACAAACAAATGGATCCACTTTTCCCGCCTTGTCAGAGCCGGATGCAAGCGTGTGACTCGTGGGTCTGGGTTGAGACAGAGATACAATAGCACTAATGGTAGTAAGGAAGTAAGGACACTTATGATTCATTTTCATTAGTAGATTGAACACTTACCTGTGAATGAAGACATTGTGGTTCAATTCTCCTGCTAGTAATTTTTAAAATGTGTTTTACATTAAACAATGACTAAATAAATACACAGTAAGATGGGGTAGGGATAGAATATTGAAACTTCCCTCTCAGGGGATGGTTTATGTTTTGCTCACATTAAAAGCCTCACTGAAGAACCATTAAATCTAGACTGCTAGACAATAATAGTAATTAATAAAAAGTTTCCACAGGTGAATTTGAAGTAGCTTTTATAAATAGTGAAACATTTTGCTTGTAAATAACATTTGTCACAAACTAGCACTGAAATGTACTTTCTGAACACACATACACACACACACAGATCCAAAATAAAATTATGAACAAAGCAATGTATGCACCTTGTAACTGTTTGTGAGAACTATGCTAAATCATTATTTTAGACCAAAATAAACATCAGAACACGCAAACCTACAGCCGCATTCTCAGAAGAAACTGCTGTAATTGTAGCCAGGCACCTACTGAAGGGTGCCAGGTCATTGAAAATATCCTAGACCTTCCTTCTGCTGCCTAGCTATGTTCTTAATCTCTCCCTCTATCTCCCCTTTTGGTCTCTTATGATAGCTGCTATTGTGTACTGTCATTCTCTGGAGCTGAATGCACTAGATATCAGGTGCTTGTGATGGGAGAGGGTGATATTTAATTATCCACAGGCACAAGAGCCTATCATACTAAAAAATTTCAAGTGTGCACTACTAATTCACATGCAGGCTTATTTAAGTGGAATAAAGTATATGCACAAAACTTTTTAAATTATTGCACTTTTGCTTTTCCTCTCCATCAATACAGAGTCAGTAAACAAATGATTGTATGAATAGTTTATGGTGCATTTTAATATTGATGTATATGGGGGAGGAGTATATCTATAACCAATTTTATTTTGAGGAAAGACATACTTGTAAAAGATGTCTTTCACATATGCTGTGAAAACAATAATCCTAAAGCTTCAATATGCAATTTTTCATTCATAAGATCTGCAAATGCAAAGCTGACATTTAAAAGATTAAACTCATCATTGCAGTGGCTTTGGAAAAACCTACATGGAAACAAAAAGTAGGAAAAAAATCAAGTTAAATCATAAACCAAGCATAATCACATGCACCTGAGTTTCTAGGAACTGATCAGTGGATCCACTGTCTTTATTAAATAAAGTATTCTTGCTGAGAGTATGGTTATAGTTTATTAAGCACCATCATTGCTGTTTACAGACTACAGACACCTGTCTAATGAGAACTGGACTAAGATCAGTTAAAAGGAGGCCAGTTAAAAGCCAAGAAGAAGAAGCTGATGAGCTCTTCTATGAACAACTGGGATCACTACCTCTTGTCCTTGTGGGAGACCTCAATCTTCTGTATGTCTGCTGGAAGTACAGTACAGCAGAAAGGAAGCAGCCTAGGAGGTTCCTGGAGTGCATGGAAAACAACTTCCTCACAGAACTGGTGAATGAGCCAACAAGGGAAGGTGCCCTCCCGAACATGCTGTTCGTGAACAGAGAAGGCCTTGTGGGGGATGTGAAGGCTGGAGGACACCTGGGAAAAAGTGATCATAAGACGGCAGAATTTTCAGTTCTAGGTGAGTTGAGGAGGAGGATTAGTCAAACAGTCACATTAAACTTCCAGAGGGCAGACTTTGGACTGTTCAGAAGGCTGGTTGGCAAAGTCTGTGGAAGTTTTCCTCCTGGCACCTTCTTCAGGAACCTCCTCCTCACCTCCACAGGGCTTCAACTCTGCCAAGGCATCCTGAGGCAGCAGGTGGAGGGCTTATACCAGCACCTCATCCCTCCAACCACTGTGTCCTGAGCTCAGGGTGTGGTTCCACCAGTCTATGTCTTCAGACTCCCTGATGCTCCTTAGCCTCTACTCCCACTTGCATCTCTGCCACCAGGCTGAGGAGATCCTTCTCTGCTGTTCCCCCTGCTGCCCTCTGTTTCCAGGCAAGCTTTCGGCACTCCCTGCAGCCTGAGAACTGGACGGCTGCATGGCTTCCTGGGAGCTCAGTCTGGGCTGATGTGTCCCTTCTGGGAGGTCCAGAGGATGCAGCCTCCCATCAGCTGGACACCATAGCTGGGGTGCTTCTCACCTCTTGAGCAAGGAGACTGCATTGTCCCTGCACACCTTGCCTTTGAGAACTGCTCTCACAGACTGCAGAGCCTGCCTTTCTGACAATGCCCACCCCTGCTTGCCCGCTCCTGTTCACTGTGCTCTGGGTGCTGTGCTCATAGAGGGGTGTTTAAATCTATCACAGCTGCTTTTAAGTAGTATTTTTTTTTACTTCTAAAAATAAATGGCTGCTTTACCTTTTCAATTTATTAATAAAGAGAAGTACAGAATCTACTCAACACAGAAGTGATTGATATTTTTTCTTTATTTTTTAAGTGTGAAGCAAGTATAATATCAGGTGTTTTAATCAGCCTAAATCCTTCCTGTCTCATGGGAACAACCCATAGATACTCATAAGGATTAGCAAAGAAAGAGTGTGATCAGCATAGATTATACATCTGTTTATTACAAATAAATACATCACATTTAAAAATCTCAAGGACTTATAATCAGCATGAAGAGAATTTCTGAGGGAAATTATGTGGAAAACTAACACTGTTTTTTCCCTCTATGAAAACAAGAAGTTATTGACATGAGCAAATAGACAAGTAATATTGTTATTTGTGAAAGTAGGAGTTTATGACATCCCACTAGTGAGGACTGGATCTAAGTGAATATATTACATGCAATGTGTTAAAAAGTAACTAAGATGAACACTAAACAGATTCCTATGCTTGAAGACATATACAGGATATAAGTTTCAAGATTTAAAATCAGCCCTAGGGTAGGAAAGACAAAAATATGATTCTGTAGTAACTGGCAATTAACAATTAAATGTAATTACTTCTGGCCAGAAATACTATGCTCCTGTTTTCTAACAAAGATGGCACATGCATAACCAACATTTATTATAACAAAGGGACAGTTTGTGATTTTCCACCATTCTGTAATTGAAATAGGAAGAAAAAGTATTAAAAAGAAACCAAACCTTCCTTTGAAGGATTGCAGTGTTTCTCTTTCTACAAGACATGATGGATCTCCTCTGTTGTACTAATTTTCATCATCTTGAAGATTTGGGCTACAGGAAAATTGAAGAGCAAAGTACAGTATTGACTAAAGTAAGATGATTACAAAAGGTAATTTTTTTTCCACTGAATTCTCAATTTATCAATACTGGGCAAAAAGAAATTATCAGCCCCTCATGAATACTGAGCCATTGTCTATAATAAATACAGAAAATACATTCTGGGAAAATATCAGAGTCCTGAGAAGTTACCATCTCAGAAGAACCTACAGCTGCAACAGGTGAATTCAATATTCTCAGTTCAATATCGTGAGTATCCATGGAGTTCAGCATAAGGTGGAAGGCACTGTTGAAGCAGGAGGATGTGGAATAATGAAAAGAAAGCAATCAAAAGCAGTTGAATAGACAGAAACAATCAAAGGTATAAGGAAACCAAAATGAAGAGTGAATAAAGAGAGATAAATAGTAGATTAAAATTATCAAAGAAAAGAGACAAGTAGAGCTGAAATTAGTAAGAAAGATGACATACGGAAGGATAAGTGAAGGTATTTAAAAAAAAATTAGAATTAAATGTCAAAGAGGAAACAAGACACTTACTAAAGAAGAATGAGATGTAACAATGCTCAATTAACATAACAATAACAGAGAAAATAATAGATAAATCTAAAATAAAAGAATTAAGAAGGGGAATTATAAATCAATATATAATGGTTATTTCTAAGGCTTTTTTCCAGTTAAGGTAAAATTTAATTTTCCACTTCACTTATGAGACTGCATAATTATTTCATGTCCATTTCAAGCAAATAAACACATGCTATATGTTCAAACTCCCTACTTTGAGAGACCACTATTAAGACTCAAAAGGGAACACTTCATAAATTGACAAATTATGAAGTTGCTTGTAAACAACCATTTCTTCCTATCTCATTCATTCTATTTTATGACTTTAGTACCAATTAAAATATTTAAGAACATACTCCCTATTAATTATACAAGGTAACCACCTCTGTTGTCAGGCCTTCTTGAAAATGTAAGGATCTGAATGAAGGGAAAGAGCTGACCTGTGGACTCCAGGTTTTACACTCCTAATTAATTTTAGAGGCTCTTTTGTGTAAATTACAGGGTCATTAGTGCAATGAACTTCCCTCACACATGTTTATCATGAACTACCCAAGAAGCTCTAGGAGAAATATTTTCAGAACACTACTAAAACACAAAGAGTGTTGCTGTGAACATTTCAGTTAGAATGGAATACACAAAAAAGAAGTGAGTTTAAGTGGAGAGAATAAACTTTGAATTTATTTCATTCTGGCTGTGGGGGCTGGTTTTAGTACTGTGAATACTGCATTGTGAACACAAGGATGAGATGTGTTTCATTACACTTTAATTGGCTATTTGTGATGTAATTAAATTAACATGAAGTGGTTGTTTTGGGCTTACAGTGAATCTCAGAGTTAGCAGGAAGGCAAGCACTGAGATGGCAGTTTGGAGATGACACAGTCATCAGGTTTGATGAATTCAGTTGAGTGTTTCCCTTAAATTACATAATTAAGATACTTAGTCTTAGGTGATGGTATGAAATACAAGTTCAAACAAATGTTTTTCTAATAGTTGCCTAATAATTCTGTATGCTCCTGGGCTAAAGTGAAAAGATATATAAACATAGTACATAAATATCTATAAACATCCATATACGTGTATCTGTATCTATATGGATGCCCAGTGCTGGCAAGTATATATAATAATTATCAATTTTAAAATGAATAGTTGTAGCAATGACAGTTAGTGAAAGGTTTAATTTCACAGGCAACAGCCACTTTCAGTGCTCAGAGACAGGAGAACTGCAGCAAGGCTTACTCTTAACACAGAAACATGTTCTATGATATCTTTTTGACTCCACTGGTGGAGTTGAATATAGAAGAGACCAGTTTACTTTTTATAAAATACTGGTTACATAGTCCAGACTTTTGGCAAAAATAAAAGATGGTTTAAATGTCCTGTAGTTCCTCATATCCATAAGACTGATCTATACTTACGTGAAATATATTTAGACACTGCAGTATTTCTTTCATTCTATTGAGTATAGTGTATAAACTCACTTTATTTTTTCTTTCTTTAATCTGTACTTAGATTTTAATTTAAAACTAGATAAAATATGAGATGTAAGACAATGGTTTTCTAATCAATAATGTGATTTATGCATGAATTCGTAAAAAGCTTGACTGTTGACTGGAAAATGCCATTATACAGAGCTGAATTTAATAGAAATAAATGCATCTGCCATTTAGAATACCTACATCCATTTTTTTTTATTTATTTCAAAGGCTCCTTTTTACCAAGGAACACTGTCTGTAAAAGTTTGCAAGAAGGAGTAGGGGACTTTCTGCCTCTTTTGCTTTAGGTATTTCATATTTTTGAGAATTAAAACAATCACCACTTCCTCTGGGCTTCCATGTGCCCTTTACAAGTAAGGGTCCTAAGTGAACTAAACTTGTAAAAGATCTTACTACACACAACAGTTCCTACAGAAGTGAGATTTTATGATTCAAGCAGAAAGGCTGAAAAGACTTCTAGAAGTATTGTGATCCTAAGCACTCATGTACTATTTGACTTAATTATCTAAAGTAGATATTATTGGTTTATTTTGATGTAAGGGGGAAAAATAATGTTCCTAATGGACCAACAAGTAGACCCCATAGAGAAATAAAATGAGTGGCCCCCAACACTTCAGCAATTTGCCCCTATCTACAGTTTGATTTATTTGGCAATGTATCCAAAGAAGCAAAGGAATATGAAGAAGAATTTCTGTAGTCTGGTAAGGATCCAGGAATACACTTAAGTATACAACTAACAGATGTAGAAAAGGAGTACTGCATGGAAATTTTACCAGTAATTTAGAAAAGTGTTATCTTCCTTCCACAAGGACAAATTTACATTTAAAATTACAGAATAGGGATCTACAGATACATGGGACGATAAGCAGTTGTAATTATAGCTTCATCAAAGATACACATGCCAAAAAATCTCAGCATCATAGCAGAATTAGTAGTGACATAGTTAGAAAACTACTGAAGTGCATGCATTTAGGTGAAAAGTATGTTACAGCACTGCAATAGAATATTAGCAATAGTTACCACAAAAAAACCCCCAAAACCTGCTCAATGAGAAAAAAGCTTGCACATTTGTCCTGAAAAGAGTTGATTGTACCCTTCATTTTTTATTTTCAGTAGGGCAAGTTTAGCACTTGAACTACAGTTCCACATAAGACTGCTCCTTTTTGGTTTAGAAGTCAGTTTAAGCACATTTTGCTCACTCTCAATGCTGTTGACTTGCAAAGATGAACAATTCATGGATTAGACCTTTCAACATGCTGTAGCCTAACACAAGCCCTCAGTCTTACTGAGGAGTTTGACAGTAATCCACTGTGTATAAACAAAGAGAAAAGCTTCTCTCAGATCCTAACAGTCTGGCTTCATCATTAGGTACCGTAATAAAACAGTGATCCACAACAGACAAAGCAAGGTTGCTCTGCGCTCAGATTTCCTTGCAGCAGCATCTTTCTCTGATAAAGTTCTTGAGATTTTATACATTGGGAAATACATCTACAAACACTTAAATGAAGGTACTTAATTTTCAAATATGATGACATTCGAAACTTCTATTCATATCAGCACAGAAAACCAGGCTACATTTATTTAGGTCCTCATGTTGACATTAAATGCCACTTAATGATTTAAAAATTCAGTCCAACTGTCTCAATCAAATCTAGTTTTCTGTGTAAAGGAAGGAAATACATAAAAATTCCAATATGAAATACCTATATCTGGAAAATCATAAAACTTCTGTCTACAGCATCCCAGATCTTAAAAACTGTCCTGGATTGTCACTCAAGATTGTTGCTTTCATCGTGGAAGTGTTGTTAGATTTTTGTAGCATATGTTGTATATATTATAGGATAACACTATGTTATGAGTTTCTGAATAATCCTTAAGTCATCTATTTTTATTATAACATTTCATATTTTAATTGTCAGCTTATCTTATCAGTAAGACCATTAATTTACTTTTCCTGTACTCTTTTACCAGTAGAATTTCATTGTTTCATTATACACTGCAGTTTAAAAGATTATCTATTTGCCTAGTATGGTCTGCTGGGATAAAAGTACTAGATATGGTCTCTTATGTAAAAAACTCTGCAGGACTAAGTTTAACTGTAGGAATTAACATTTCTGTGTACTATTCAAAATGAGGTTTGGTGGCAAATACAGCAAATGCAATTGGTTTTGCTAGCTAATTGAAATTCTGGTAATTTGTCTTGCAAAGTCTACTAATCATTTGAATTTTCCCATCTTGTGAAGATCATGCTCCACAAACTCCACTGTACAGGATACAACTGCATCTACCACCTTAGACCATTTTCTTCCTCTAATAAGTAACTTAAGTTCATCCTAAAGTTCCATTTTCATATTTTAAAAGGTAACTGAACCTAGGCAGGTGGTCTTATTGTGCTTTAACAAAATCTCTCATTTAAACTGTGGAAGCATTACACAAACAAAAGAGGTACCTCAGATTTTAATGCAGAAGATTTAAAATTTATATTTAAATTCAATATTAATTTTCTCTTTTAATATTACTGTGTGCACTATAGGACATATAAAAATATATAAAGATACCATGGAATTTCTCTCTCTAAAACTCTGACATCAATACTTTATAGAAATGCATGTTTAAGAAATATGTTGAAAACACTGTTTTAAACTAAAAGATTTCCAGCACTGTTTATATGTTCAAAAAATGTTAGCGGGCAACTTAGAAATAGTTTTCTAAATCAAGAACATTATTTTTCAAAGAAAAACTTCAAAATTTCCAGGTTCATACTTTAAAAACAAGGAGTAACTTCTGCTTCAGGTAATACTTTTTAAAAATTTGAAATCCCATTTTTTTTAATAATCAATCAAAATATTTGTCATTGCATATTACTTCATGATAAAAATTGAAAAATGGAAAAAAATATGTCAGCTTCTCTTTATTTGAAAAGTTATTTTAGTTGGACAGTTTTAGCAAGGAAAGTCTGACAGGGTCAAGAATGTATTGACCTCATAAAAGTAGCTCCCTTGGGAATTTCTGACATTAGTGTTTCTACTCTAAAAGAACACTCGTTCACATTGAGCACTTGCACATAATTTAAGGTGACATAAGATATATTGTTACGTACTTTAGAGTAAGCACATACTTCTAAATGGAATTAACACTCATAAACTAACCTCATCACTTCCCAGTCTATAAGGAGAAAGCCTGCTTTACATTTTAGCAGAGATCAGAGACATTCAGGTGTTCATTAATTCAATTCTAAATTATAAGGGAAACAAGCAAGTCTGCTACAGCAACTGTGAAGAAAGTGACTTTTCGACACAGCACAGTCCAAGAAAAGCCTTCTTCTGTCTTTCACAGTTCTGTACACTGGAATGAGGAGAGACAGTGATCCTTCATCTGAAATGAGACTATCCTCGTTCATTACCTTCTCTCCTTTTATTCCCCAAAAAGGAGAAAAGTGAAGCCACCAGAACATGCGCTATGGATCTTCCTTTAAGTATATATATGAAGTCAGAGCAAGAAAAGCAGTGTAGTAACTTCTTGTTTGGAACTACCAAAACAGGAAGACCCAAATGCTCAAACCATTTTTAGGTAATTTTCAACTTATGCCAATGTATTTCCATTTTCCTAACCATGTTCAGGTTAAAGGGATCAAGATGAGCAGTCCATTTTTACATTTCCAGTATATCTATTAGATAGGTACAGCAGCTTCCTTCTCACTCTGTCACACTACATGTCTCATATAACAATGCATATAAAAATATCCACCTGTTTATGGGAATATGTAAAAAAATATAATAATATAAATTCTTTTTTTCCAATCAGAATATTATTTCACAGATTATTAAATTTATTTTAAAATAGTGATGTCAGATAACTGAATGTATACTGCATTAAAGCTTCTAATTGCTGTTGCTTTATTGAAAAAAAAACCCAACCCATGTGATGCTGATAAACAATTTTTTTTAAAATACCCCTAGGCTAAAAGCATGTAGAGAGTTTCATCTTATAACATTTTCATGTCTGAAGAAAACTGAAAAAGGTTTTGGTAATAGAAACACCAACACAAAATTTAGATATCACACTATTAGTGAAAATTTTTATCCTCCTTTTCATTACCTCCCAAAATTTTAATTAGAACTCTATGGATTCAGAATTTTCCAAATGCTAAAATAAAGTATGGCAGTAAAACCCCTCAATAGATGGTACAGTGTTTTAGCCTTTTCTTATTAAAAGAAGGGAAAAAAATCCCGCAGTACTAAAAACCAAGGTCAAAAAGCTTTCTAGGTGGTTCTTCCCACAGAATCACAGAA
>WAAB01000742.1:0-51838 GCA_013389865.1 Piaya cayana
TTCTGTGATTCTGTAATATTTCTTCTTTGCTAGCCAGTTCAAGATTTGTTGCCTACACCATGACTCAACTATTTCATCTTTTATGAGTGATATGTTAAACTAATTAACTTCAACGTAGGAGAAGAATCAAACATAAATTAGAAACCATTTCGGTTAAAGATACAAAGACTTGCTATACTGATAATTAAAAAAAAAAATTGTGAGATAATATTTTAAAATTAATATTAACCAGTTCAGAACTCCGATGCTGTGTTCTTCAAATACAACTTTTATTTATTTCAGTTTCAATGTAAAATAACAAGACTAACATTATATACATGTATAGCTAACATTGCAATTCTAAATCCGAGAATTGAAGAACCAAGACAGAAGAGGCATAGATAAATTATAAGAGAAATTAAATATTCTGTTATGTTTAATGAATTATTTGTTCCACTTCACACTTGGGAAAAGAAAAATAAGACAGCCAGTAATGCCTACAGATTTTGCCAGCTCTTCTATGCAGAATCATTGAATTAGAAAAGATCTTTAAGATCACAGAGTCCAACCATAAACCTAGCACTGCTGTACTCACCACTAAATCATGTCCCTATATGCCACATCCACGCATCTTTTAAATACCTCCAGGAATGATGAATTCCCTGGGGAGCCTGTGTCAGTGCTTGACAATCTTTTTAGTAAAGTAGTACTACTTAATATACAGACTAAACCTCCCCTGGTACAACTTGAGGCCATTTCCTCTCATCCTAATACTTGTTACTTGGGAGAAGAGACCAACACCCACCTCAGTACAATGCCCTTTCAGGTAGTTGTAGAGAACGACAAGGTCTCCCTTCAGTCTCCTTTTCTTCAGACTAAACAATCCTAGTTCCCTCAGCTGCTGTCATGACACTTATCCTCTAGACACTTCACCCAACTTGTTGCCCTTCTTTGCACATGCTCCAGCATCTCAACGTCTTTCTGGTACTAAGCAGCCCAAAACTGAATACAATATTCAAGATGCAGCCTAACCAATGTCAAATACAGGGAGACAATCACTTCTCCAGTCCTGCTGGCCACACTATTTCTGATACAAGCCTTCTTGGCCACCTGGGCACACTGCTGGCTCATATTCAGCCGGCTATTGACAAACATACCCAGGCTCTTATATGTCAGGCAGCTTTCCAGACACTCCTCCCAAAGCTGGTACCTTTGCAGGGGGTTGTTTTAGCTAAAGTGCAGGGCCCAACACTGGGGCTCTTTGAACCCCATACTGTTGGCCTTGTCTCATCATTCTAGCCTGTCCAGAACCCTCTGTAGAGCATTTCTTCCCTCAAGCTTATCAATATTCCCACACAACTTGGTGTCATCTGCAGACTTCCTGAGGATGCACTCAATCCCCTTGTCCAGATCACTGACAAAGATATTATACAGAACTGGGCCCAACACTCAGCCCTGGGGAATACCGCTTGTGACCAACCACAAATATATACAGCATATACTTGGCTCTAAACCCAAATGCAGGCATCAATTGTTTCCAGCAGTATTTCTCAGAGGCTATATTTCTCATCTTCAAATGCTAAGATAAGAGGCAGATTAACTCAAAATTCACTAAAAATATATACTACAACAACATTTGTTGTCCAGTAGAGACATCAGAATTCTTCTAATGAGTGCACCCTCATGCTCTTTAACGAGACACACTAAGTGACCATTGTCTCCCTCAAAAGCTAACTACTATTAAATATCTTGCTGGCAAATGGTTATTTATACCCATTCAACCCTTGCCTCTCCATAGAGATTCTCCTTGGTTTTTATAAAAGAAATTGATCTTACCTAAGCAGAACTAGAGATACCCTATTTCTCTTGTTGCGTTTTGCACTGATGGCAGTATATGATCCATAACAAGCTTTTGCCAAGAAGTTAATCCAGGCACTGACCTCAAATAACAGGGTCTACTTCATAGCTCTCTTCAGCCTAGAAGCATTCAGAATACAAAAATAAGAGTAAAGACATGCTACTTCTCTTACATAAATTGTGACCGTAACCCATTGCCCATGGCAGAAAACAACAAGGAAAAATGTTATATGTCAAAAGGCTTCTGGAAATTCCTGGGCTGTTTGTTCAGCACTATTCACACTAAGCAACCAGAAACCTAGAATATACACTGTTTTAATTCAGCAGTCATCACTTAGACGCACCACTTCTCATATAGTAAAGCAACAAACCAGAGAGCTCCCCTCCCCTTCATTTTCAGAAACTGTCTACAAAACTACACTGTGCCTGTAAATCCTTATTTTAATAATGCTATTGTCATTTTGAATATGTTCCTCTACATAATCATTGTACAGCCCAACTATGCTCCACAGGACTGTAGCAATGCTTTAAGAAAGGGCTTGAGACATAACCCTGGGCAACAATCTCAAACACATAAGCTTGCAAAAGAGTTCTTATTCTGCTTCTTTTCTGACCTACTCTTACTCTGATCCACCATAACCTACTGCCTTTTGCAACAGTGTTCAGAGTGAAAAGATATTTCAACTGCAACATGCAATCCAGGGTCAAAGAAGTAGATTTATTTCTTTGCATTTGTAAAGGCAAAGAAATCAATTTGAATCAGTTTGGGAATGGTTCTGTCTTCCTTTGCAAACATCTTTTCACTTGTCTCAAACAAAGAGCCCCTGAAACATCTACCCTGTGTGAAGTTCTCAACAACATTCCACACACAGTTTTGGTGGCACTCACAACAATTCTTACAGAAGATATTAAACCAAAATATACTACATTTTAAAAAAACCCCACAAACTCCTTTAGGCTTTTCAGGTATTACATGGTGCATATTTTAAAGCAATTAATTCCATCAAACCAACATATACAGGTGTGTACAGACATATATACAAAAAAGAAAAGCCATACTGATTGCCAGTTGAAAATACTCAATTTCTTCAGTGCTTGCAATAGCTCAACTTCAGATATGCCTTGCTGCTTTTTGTTGTCTTATAGGGAGGGAAGGGAAAGAGTAAGGAATATGCCCAAGACCGAAATAAAGCAGTTTACAACTAATTACAGTGATTTCTTTTAGTATACATCTGTGCGCTACTAATTCAATAGATACTTCTATTACATATTTTTGAATGATCAGAATTTACATGCAGGATGTATTTTTAAGAAACAAACTGGTAAATTAGAATGGGGTACTATTTAATTTTGAATAGCTAAAAAACAAAACAAAAAGAGGACACAGCATTGAAGACCACCAGCACAATATAACAGAAGCAAGGTTTGGAAATGCACTAGACACTGCTTCAAACTGAGAGGAAAACCCACCCATCTCTTTCATAAAACTGCCTCAGGCACCACATCTTTGGGTTTGGACTGTACAGTGCACATGTATATAAATCTGTCTATGTATGTATTTATATCTAAGATATAAGCATGTAACAAATGTGTATATACACACACAGAGGCTCCAGCATCTGACTTGCTTTTCCAAAAGCCCCAGTGGTCCATATCATCATTGAAGCCAATGGCTATTATTTGGCTCTGCTGAAAATTGACCTAGATGACTGGATTTAGACACAGCAGCTCAGATGTTGGTGGCTAAGCAGAAAAAAAGAGCACTAGGTAACTCAAATTGTCTGATGAAAATTTTTTCAGGTATTGCTTTTAAGCTACTATACGTTAAAATGCATATAAGGAAGGTATTAAATATAAGTTTAAGACTGCTACAATTAAGCTAGCATCTAATTAATCTTGCATCTAGATGCATTGTGTGGTCCAAAACCAATCTCAACTGACATTAAGTAAATTGTTCATTTCTTTGGGAGAGGGAGCAATTTCCTCTTGCTTTTACCTTTAAAACATCATTTTCAGTCCGATTACTAGGTGAACTGCTGTCATGAACGTACATCAGATTCCATTCTTCTACTGCCCAAGTGCTGGAAATTCTGCGGGAGACACAAACCCTCGCCAGCCAACTCTCATAGTTAATGTATAGAAAGTAACTAAGTTAACAATTTAGATTTTCACAGAGACAGTTAATTTGTTTTTGCAAGCTGTGCTTACATTTATTCTTTAAAAGCAAGTTTTCTCTCAAATTAAATAAAGCTTTTCACAATACAGTCAAATCATCAACTAAATTAGGCTAGAAATGTTAATGCATCAAAGTCCTGAAGATGGATCATAACATTCAAATATAAGGCACTGATACCATGAAAAAGAACGTATTTGAAAAGGAGAAATGGCAGTTAATCCAAATCTTTCCAATCTGATAAAACAAGTTGTGATCCAGGACACATGTTTTAATCATATGCAAAAGGGAAGTTTGAAACTAATAAAGCCATATTATGCATATATAATAAAAAACGACATATACAAATTCTGAAGCTGAAAGATGTCTACATGGTAAGGAACAAGGTTTGGGGTTTAGAATGATGTTACTTTTATTCCTTCTTTTGTAACTGCAATGCATTTCCATAAATCAAAAAAGTAAGGCACTGAAAACATTAAGTTGTGAACCAGAATCACCTTTCCTTCCTGTGTCTGGTTTTCAGTAAGGACCCATGCCTAAACATGCTCCACAGGTCCAGTCCACAACTCAAATGAATAAAGCTACTGCCTATATTGCATCATGAAAGTTTGAATATGGCAAACAAAAAACATAGAGATAGCACACTTTTCATCACCTGTCTTATCTCCTATCTTTTACCAATAAGGCTACTCAACTTCTGTAAACATAAGAATGTCTCTTCCTTGAAGTCCAAAGCCTTTAAACAACAGCCTCTCTACAAAGGACAAATGATTCCACATGCACATCCCACACATCCTTTCCAGGGCACCCAGGAAAGAGCTCCCTGAGCTACCACCAGCTTAAGTCAGCTCCAACACCAGCAGTTAAAGCCACATCATATGCAAAGCTCAGCTGAGAAGTAAAAATTAACAGATCAAGTCCAATAGTACCATTATACAGTTAAAGTAGCTTACAGGCCTAAATTAACACCTTGTGTGGCACTATATCAGCCTGCATAAAAGCCGTGAGTTGCTTAGATACACCTCAGTGTTTGCTGTGTAATCTAGGGTACCTTGTTAGGTATTCTGAAGCCATCACAACTTTTATTATTTTCAGAGCACATGCACAGAGCAACATTAATACCAACCAAAAACCCATTTGCAAATTCCAAAAGATAACTGAACAAGCAGCCACACAAAATCTCACTTATGAGATAATATGCAACATATACAATTCTCAAAACACTCACCTAAATGAATTTCTGCTTTGCACAGTATTGCAAAACTAGATAGAAGAGGCTAACTTTTATCCTCAATTGAAGACTGCAGTTATTTTGCAAGCAAATGTAATTCAAAATATGCAAAGCTAAGATTAACTTTATTTCCTAGGACAGTATTAAACAGAAACAAATTTATCACATACCAAAAAGAAGCCAATAATACTGATCTCCAAGATATTTATAAATTATGCTATGGTCATTTAAAGATTTCGCTACTTTTCCCATTAGAAATGCTCTAATGACACACACCTCCAGACTCCTAAACTATGACAAGCAGCTTCTTTTCCATTCCCACAAAATCCACCTCTCCTTCCTCTATCACGGCAATCATTAGCAACTAATCCTTGTTTTCAAGATGCCTCACGCATCATCACTGGCTCACAACCAAGCCAGACTGCACCCTTACTGGCCCATAATACCCACTCCCATTGCCTATTTATTAAGTTTTATGACAATCGCATGCCTTCCCCCTCCACACTCACCCACTTCTCATGCAAACATCCATGGTCCTACTTCACTGCTCTCCCTTATCTCTGAAGAAGTAATGCTGCCATCCAGAGAAGTACCATATTTGTCTCCTCATGTAGGACTTAACTCATTTCATGTACTAAATACTTTAGGAACTACTTAAATAAAAATATCCACACACAGAAAACTGACAGAAAAAATGATACTCAAAGTTTAAGAAGCATCAAGAAGCAATTTACTTCATAAGGTAGCAACATTGCCCCTGAATAGAAGCTGCATTGGTTCTTTTTAATTAAGTAAAATGTAATCACTTTTCTATTTTTAGCAGGAACATGCACATCTAGATGAGGTATGAGAATTCTTCTCTTCTTTCTTCTTTGTAGAGAATTAAACGCAATATATTTTCACTAATCTATGACATTCATGGATATGAATACAGAATCCACACTTGCAGTACTCATAACCTTCCAGGGGAAGTACTGTCCCCATTCTCATATGAGGACCAAATTAATTTTGTATTAAAATATTCTTGATCCCCCTAGATTATCCATTTCTCCCTTACCAAACCTAAACACGTCTATGCATTTTGATCAAGGAAAGGTCAAGGTATCAAGCACAATAGTACCCTATGTCAGGCTTCACAAATAGTTTGTTACAAATTTAAAAGAACAAAAAAAAAATCTAAACAAAATCCATAAGCTAGTTGGAAAGCCTCTCACTACGTAATATAAATGCAATGAAGAGAGAAAAAATACTACTCCAAGCACCATATGCCTCAGTCCTGACATAACTGATTACAGAAAGTAGCTCCCATATTAGAAGCTTCCTTTTCATTATAAGTATTCATTCAAGTATTTCCCAATCATAACTATAATAGAATAAAACAGGGTACACCCCACTCCCAGCTTTTAAGTGGAAACCCTCTCCTACCAGCCTTGGTAGACTTTCTTCCACTTCTCTCATGAAATTTGCTCACATGAGCTAAAAAGAAACAAACCATACTCCAATGCTTATAATGATTCTGTAAGAGTGACAAACAAGTAAAAGCAGAGAAATAAAACAAGAAATTGCCACCTTTGCAATTATGATAGCTACTATATGTGCATAATCATGTAGCTTCGTAAGATTTAATGAGCATTGAGCAAACGAGAGAGAAAAAAAAAGGACACCTGTCAATACCATTTTCTATGGAACTACAGTTACAAAGCCATCTCCATTCTAGAAATATGCCCTGTCCCACAGCTTCTACCTCACCTTTCTAGTGAGAAGCAAAAACTCACTTCTTACCATACCTTCCTTCTCATAATTTTACAATACTCTACTGACTGTTAGGGAGCCCTTTCAGGGATTAGCAATCTTATTTCCAAAAGCTTTCTCCCAAAATTTTACTTAAGAGTCAAACTGGACCTCTGCATCTCAAGAAGGACCCTCTAGTAAAGGAAGTTCCTTTGTCCTGCACTGCCAGGAGCAGGGCCTCCCACTGGAGGAGGGCCCTATGGGAAGCATCCCTATCTAAATTTTGTACAGGAACCAGTGGGGACGTACAGGTCTACAGAAATTTCCACCTCACTCAGGAATTCTGGAGTTCATGCCCCCCAGAAAACACATACGGTAAAGGGAAGGAACAATCAAAGAAATAAAGTCCTTATTATATTTTACTCTCTACCTTCCTAGATGGTCACTGATAGGAAGGTATTCCATATACCACCTCCTCTGGCTGCTGCCTAAAAATCCAGAAGTTACAAAGTCTGCCCTTT
The DNA here is from genome assembly GCA_013389865.1 of Piaya cayana. Classification (NCBI taxonomy): domain Eukaryota; kingdom Metazoa; phylum Chordata; class Aves; order Cuculiformes; family Coccyzidae; genus Piaya; species Piaya cayana. The sequence continues at coordinate 7,493 of WAAB01000742.1, forward strand.
TCTCTTCTGCCCACTCCCCACCATGCACAGCCCCAACACTGCAATTCACCTACGCACAACACACTGTAAAAGCACTTCTTGCAGCCTGTTAAATCCCTTCTACACTTGCACTCTGTTGGCCTGAGACACCCCCATGGTTTCTCTCACCTCAGTTACTTGGAGCAGGACACCTTCTCATGCAACAAAGTACACTGGCTGGAGAAACTTCTTAACTGAGTGCACAGTTCAAAGGAGGAACCACTATCTGGATTTGGTTTAATTCGTCTTAAGTGTAAGGTCTGCTACCAGTTTAACAACCATACATCCAGGGTAGGCTTGTGAGAGGGAGCTCCAAGCTCAGCCCAGGACAACTACAAGGACTTTCATCACCTTCTAGGAAAGTCACAAGCAAAACAAACAATGGTTCAATTGTAACCAGAAACAAACCACAGAAACAACTGTTTTCACACACTTTCATAGAACTACATTTTTAGACCTCACCTATCTGAAACAAAGAAGCTCCCAAACGCCTCACAGCCAACTCCCACGGCAGACGGCTAGGCTGCTTCCTGATCCAGTTAAGGCAGGTGCTGCCCATCACCCCTCCTAGGACCCAGATGTTGCTTCTTCCCCACTGCACTCAGATTCCATCCACATCCTGCTTCACCTGCTGTCACTGCCCGTTTCTGCTGGAACTGTTTTGCTGGAACTACTCAGGAGAAAGGTACAGGGGTGCTCCAGCCAGGTCCTGCAAAAAGCATTTTCTCTGTCTCTGGGAACCCTGCAAGGGTCTTGCTCCCCCCTAATGCAGAACAACTATCATCTGGGAACTACCGTGCTAAATATTTTCCTAGCTGCCCCTACTTTACCTCTCTCCACAGATCTTATGTAAAAATACAAGAATGCTTCTTTTTGTTTAACTGGAAGTTATCCAAAGACATTTGAAGACGGATAAGTTGTGTTCCCCCTCTTTAAATCTTAACAGTTTTGTCATCAGTTTATTAAACTATGAAAAGTTCCAGCCATAAACATACCCAAATATATCTAATAATTTGCATAATATATCCTGAATCCTATGCCAAATATTAAATTCAATTTACACAAACTCTCATATTAAATTATGATAATGAGTTGTCTCTGTTTACATCAATTGTAAGTAAAACTCCAGTTATCAGTGTTGATTAAAAGAATAGCTTTCATACAGATAAATAAAGGTATCTTTTCTGTCCAGTTTAGTTTTCCTAAGTTAGTGTCCTTAGTTTTCAGGAAAAAATGAACAAGAAGAAAATCCTCACAGAAAGAAAAAAAGGGTCACACTTTTGCTTTCCTTTAAATACAGAAACTTAATGACTGGGCTTCTTTCCCAAGATTGTACTAGATAACAGCTCTAAATATTTTTATCCAGCACAGTCTTTTTTTTTTTCCTTTTTCCAAAAACAGCCTACAACTTTCCTACTTCAGTCTTCAAAATAAAGACTTTCATGCAGCTAACTTAAGTAATGCAAAGTTCAAAAACAGTATAAATGCAGAAGGGTTTTGAGAATGGAAATCTAACCATACATTAATTGCCTTTGCTATTATCCTCAATTATCAAGAAAATTAAGAGTAAGTCTTCATTAAAACACAGTCAGAACCAGGAAATCAGGACTGTATTGCTTCTCCACCTCCATTTACAACTGGAAAGGATGACAAGTGATTATTGGTTCCGATTTCTATTTTGCTCTAAAGTAGGCCAGCCAGCTCAGCGCTTTTCTTAAGATTATGAATACTTGTCTGCCCTACATATGGTACAGTCTGGAACCAGTCAGATGAGCTGAAATACACAGCAAAACCAATTATTTTCATGTCATTAATTTTTAATAATAAATAAGCAGTGTGCAAAACAGGTATAAACTTATCAGATTTTTAAGTTCTAAAATCTGCTTTGCAATTTTCATTGTTCACTGGGGGGGTCAATGACTTCCTCACCATTGGATGATTACTTAATCTAGTTTCAAGAATAATTTGTTAGTCATTAATACTTCTTCAATGGCTTATTTTCTCCACTGTTTTTTTTTTTCATACGTTGATTATCTCATCCAATAAAAATATGCTGAGCACTATCTGCACTCAATACACTTTCACAGTATTAGGACATTCGGGGTGCAAACCTACTCTGCAAGAAGCATTAAATCAAAACTTTAGAGAAATATGGAACAGAAGAATTCCTTCAGTTTTTAAGTGAAATACTTCTGTGTGCTCTATCACCCCAACAAGATTTTTGTTACTATCTGGAAGAAGAGATGTTAAATCATAGAAGGTAGTTTTCTTGTGCTCAGTTCAAAAGTGTGACATGTCTTTAAATAGGGTTGCCTATTTGGAAAAAGCTTTGGTTTAAATTGGTTTTAACTTATGTTTCTTAGGAGTTAACTAGTCTGATTTTCTAAAGCTGCTAAGCACTTCTGAACCTAACGAAGACAGTACCTTGAAAAATACCAATTACTTCTGAAAACAAAAGTACTTTCATGTTCAGTTTTTCCTTCTACATTTCTAAGACATAAACATTGCCAAAGCATTTGTAAGGCATTTCTGCCTTAAAACTATTGGTAGGCACTTAAAACTACTGGTAGGCATCAGCAGCAAGGTAAAGATAAAAACTAAATGTTCTAAAGCAAGTTTCTTTAAAATGAAAATTATGTCCTTGGTATTTTGATGTACAAGATACAGTATTTTCTCAATAGGGGAGAAGCATACCTTTCAGCAGCAGCCGAACCTTGATGTCAGACGGCAATAAAATCCAAATGGGTCCCAGCAGCATTTTCCACAATATCCTGGACTTTCTGCAAGAGACTCTTCCACTTCCTCAGAGCCCATGAACTTATGTACAAATCCATGTAATTAAGATGTTCAGCAGTTGTACAAAACAGTTTGTACCATGTTAACCACCTTCGAAGAATTCCAAGCTGTATTCCACTACTCCAAGAATAATGCGATATGGCACCCATCACCAATTGATGTACAACCAAACCACTTTCCTAGCAACCATGTTTTGATCTGTTAAAATAAGAGGAAGAACTGTTAGTTCAGCACAGTAACTGCTGCACAACTCAGGGAATAACATACAAATCTAGAGTTACATTCTTCTGAATAATTTCAAACACATATTCCTTCACAGATTTAGACATATCCTAAACTCAAGACCTAGTAACAGCATTTCACTCTGAAAATATCACCAGGCTGGAGTGTAACAGAAGAAACAAGCTAGATGCTGTCACTCCTGTACTTTTGATGCTTTAAGAAAAAGTCTTTCGTATTTCTCTACACATTGTACACTCCTGCACTACAGGAAGTGCTGAAGTGCCAGGAAAGGAAAGCAATATTAAAGACTTCTCAAATGCCCTCACAGGTATTTCAAAATTTATGAAGAGATTAAAAAAGACCTAAGTAGCAAAACCAAAACTCATTAACCCTTCTGTAGGAAACATATCAGGATGGTGGAGGAGAGAACTTAATAACAATTTTTTCTCTCCCACTTAGACTCAGCCAAGTGTCCCCCCCAATAGCACCTCCACCAGCTACTGCAGCTGGGGCTTGGGCAATGAGGACACTTGGCCAGCAAGGAGCAAATCAAAGCAACCAAACTCCGCAACTCTATGCCATTACTCCTGCTGTGCCATTCCTTCAACAGCCATCTTTTGTTTCGGTTGGGAGGGGGAATATGAGGATCCGAGAGAAAAGTTTCAGTACTCTATACAAGAGGGAATAACAATTTAAGAGCAGTGCCATATCTGCCAAGCTGGAGTGGGGGAAAGGGGAAGGAACAGACTTCCATAACGAGGAGGGGGGGAGGAACTAGAATGAGCTATTAGGGACTGGAAGATGCGTGTGCATAGAGATGAAGACAAGAAGATGTGCATTAGTGGACGCACAAGAATTTTTGTTAGAAGCTCTGTCTGCATAAGTAACTTACATGTAGGGCAGACCACAGGACAGTAATTTTAGAAGAGAGAATGGAAAGAAACTTTCATGTTTCAGGGGAAACCTGAGCGTATCTACACGTGCACAAAAAAGAATATTCTGACAAAAGGAGCTTTTCATGGGAAATGGAAGCAAGCATATAGGTAGAAAAATAGGTGTAAAAGGACCAGGAAATGAGTAGAATATATGACAGTAAAAAGAAAAGTAGGGACTTCAGAAATTCTGAAACTGATAGACCTAAGGAGGGAGAGGGATGACTGGCAAATTAGGACAAGAGAATAACATAGGAAAGGAAAAGTAGTGGACCAGGATGAAAAAAGAGGAAAAGTGGAGGTTGTTACATGGCACAGAAAAATGGAAGGGGAAATAAGAAGACACTAAATTAATTGAGATAGTTAAGACAACAAACACATGAGTAAGTTTTCTGAAGCTGCAACACTTACTCTAGGAAGCACAAATACCAAATAGAAAGGAACAAAACCCACAGAGACTATCCCTGTTTCAAAGGGTCTAAGCAGAAAACACTGCAGGGGAAAACAAGGCAAGGAAGATCCAGCCTGGAGTGACCCTTCTCACTGTCTCCCTCCACTATAATCAATGCGTCAGGAAGAACAAAGTCCTCTCTGGTTGCTTCCCTCCTAAAACTGACCCTCCGCTCTTCTGCGCACCTGGCTCCCCTGGGTAGCTCCCAGAGCAAAAATGTGTGACCCTCGCTGGTGTCCCCGTCCCCCCCAGCCCAGGCTGGCACCCAGCAGAGCCTGCGGGGGCTGCAGGCTGCCCTGCCCAGCCCCACACCCCACTGCTTGGCCGGGACTCCCTACAATCCAATAAGTTTTCCCCGTGTTTAGTTTTCCTCTGTCCCAACTCTGAAAAAACGCAACCTACCCCAGCAAGTTCAACGATCCCGCTCCCCTCCCATCCAAAAAAACCTACAACGAAATAACAAAACACTACAACAAAATGCAAAGTAGGCACAACGAGGAGGCGAGACCCCCCCTGGAGTAGCGCTCCCCAACCTGCATTACCGGAGCTGGAGTGGAATGACTGCCGTTACCATCCCCAAAAATACCTGCGTTTGCTCCGAAAAGTACAAAGAAAGGGCTCGACTGGCCCGCAGCCTCCGCGGGAGGGGAGCGGGCGACGAGGGAACCGAGAGAGAACAATAAAGCCCAAGTCCAAACGTACCATGTCCTGCCTTTCAACAGCGAAACCCGAGTTTCTTACGAGCCTCCAGCTGGGCTGTTGGCTTTGAAGCGGCGGGAGAGCTCGGAGAAAGTTGGGTAAATCTCTCCGGATAAGGTTGCTGAAGATGAGATAACTGGGGAGAGGAGAGGGAGAGATGGAGAGTTCATCCGAGTTTCTCCTTTTGTTGAGTTGCCCGAGCAGACAAAGAGCCGGCAGCGGCCGCAGATCCCCCGCTCCCCCCGCGCCCCGGGGTCCCGCACTGCTCTCGCCTCCCGCCTCCTCCCCCCGCCACAACTTTCTGTCTTCTCCATCCCTCCTCAGCCCCGACCCTGGCTCCGGCACTAAACTTCCCTTGAACTGAACCTCCCAGGAAAAATAAATAAATAAATAAGTAAATAAATAAAAAAAACCCCAATTTCATGCAAGGCGGGGAGAGAGTGGGGTGGAAAGGGAAAGGAATATCTCTCAAATCATTATTTCCGGTAGATGCACCTCTTTGTTTGGATTCCCCCGACTGGCAGTGAGGACAAGCCGCTTGGTATCTGGTTTCTGTCAGTTTGATCTCCCAGAATGAGACGAGCAAAAGCAGGACGTAAAGAAAAAAAACCCGAAGCTTAAACTAAATAAATAGAGAAATAAAAACGANAAAAAAAAAAAAAAAAAGAAAGTTTAAAATAAGTAAATAAATAAACAAAAACTATAAAAAGAAAACGAGACGAGCAAACGCAGGACAGAAAGAAAGTTTAAAATAAATAAATAAATATAGATAAATAAAAGCGATAAAGGGAAAACGAGACGAGCAAGCGCAGAGCATAAAGAAAAAGAAGTTTTAAATAAATAAATAGACACAATAAAAAGAAAAATCTCCGGAGCTGCAAAACGAACCCTTTCTGCACGGACACGGGAAGTACATAAATAAACAACTGAAAGGAAATTTGGGAAGACTGTTGCTTCTTTCCTCCCTCCCCTTTGCACTTTTCCAGAGACGACAACAAAAAGCCCTCAGCAGGCTGCGCTGCCGCAGCTCCGGGCATCCCTACCTGTTGCGTAAAGCGCGAAGATGGGGCCAGCCGCATCGGTCCCGAGGAAATCGACAAGGACGGAGGGGGCCGCCCTCCATCTGCCCCTCGGGACTTCCCCGCACCCCGAGGCGCCCGAGGCCCCGCCGAAAGTTTAGCGGGGCGGGGCGGGGGAGGGCGGCTGCCTCGACCGAGGACAAAAGAAGCGCGGAGCGGAGTAGCGACTCACCTTGGAGGAGGAGAGGCTGGAGAGGCACCTTTCTCCTCCCTTTTTTTCCCCGCACCGCCGGGCTCGGTGCGAGGGCGATGCCGCGGGACGCCCAGCCGAGGGTCCTTTCCCCGGCACCGAACAAAGGCGCGGGGGGAGCGGCAGCCCCACCCCGGAGCCGAACTTGGCGGTACCCACCCCGCTCTCCAGCGCCCCGGCCCCGAGGAAGGGCGGGGGGCAGCGGGACTCCGCGGCGGGGCTGGAACGGGCTGAGGAGGGCGAGGGACCTGCCGCCCTTTGTCTCCTCTTGGGCCGGTGTCTGCGCGTCATAGATTCATAGAACCACCAGGTTGGAAAAGACCCACCGGGTCATAGAGTCCAACCATTCCTATCAAACACTAAACCATGTCCCTCAGGACCTCGTCTACCCGTGCCTTAAACACCTCCAGGGAAAGTGAATCAACCACCTCCCTGGGCAGCCTGTTCCAGTGCCCAATGACCCTTTCTGTGAAAGATTTTTTCCTAATGTCCAGTCTAAACCTCCCCTGGTGAACTTTGAGGCCATTCCCTCTTGTCCTGTCCCGTCACTTGGAAGACGCCATTACTCTCCTCTCTACAACCTCCTTTCAGGTAGTTGTAGAAAGCAATGAGCCTCCTCAGCCTCCTCCTCTTCAGGCTAAACAACCCCAGCTCTCTCAGCCGCTCCTCATAAGACTTGCTCCTCAGTCCCCTCCCTAGCACAGTGTGCGCTGGGCATCCCATAATGTGCCCAGGCACCTCAGGAGTGTGTGTGCTGTGAGTGTCTGCAAGGTGTGTGCACGTCGAGGGGTGTCTAAAGTGTCCTGTGCAAGCATGTTGTGCGCTGTGCATGCATGCACTGCATGGGCATGCATAACACATGTGCACACCCTTTGGGAGTGTACAGACCATAAGTGTATGCAAGGTGTGCACACCCATGTGTATGTGTGCATTGTGAGTGTGCAAGACATGCATGCAGTGAGTGTTTGGTGCACACGCTTTGTGCACTGTGAGTGTGCCAGGTGCATATGTTGAGGGGGTTGCCAGGAGTGCATGAGCAAGCACGCATGCTCTTCGTGGGAGTGTACACACCACGAGTGTATGCAAGATGTGCATGTGGTGTGTGTACTCTGTGGGATGTACACTGTGAGCGTGCATGGTGTGCTCTGCTGGAAGAAGTTACCAGGAGTTTGTAAGGAATAGCAGCAAAGTGAAGAAACAGGATAATCCTGAGATGTATCCTTTTAGAAGTGGGAAAAACAAGGCAGTAGGGCACAATACTTACCCTTTGGTGTCCTTTTGACACCTCCTACAGCCCCCCCACCCCCACCCCCCAGTCATTTCCCTTTCGTCCAGGCCAGCAGCCCAGCTTGGCCTTTTAGAATTAGAAAGTTCCTTCCCCCTTGCCCATCTCCCCTAAGTTTGGCACTTTCACACCATTCTCTCTTTCCCAATGCTGTGAACCTCAAAGCCTTGTTCTTTAAAATGCTTAATAAATCCCATCCCAGGATTCACCTTTTTATCCAGCTCCTCCCTTGTGCCTCTACTTCTTCATTCAGCACATGATGTGTGTTGCTCTGAAACTGTGCCTTCCTGCAGCTACAATGCACTTTGCTGTTGCTTTTCATTCTAACTTTCTAACATGAAATGATAACACATAATGTAGTGTAAAACAAAGCATGTGAAATGCCTCCTTATATCCATTCTTCTTTGCTGCTCCCTTCACCTTACTTCTGCCTTTCTGCTTTGCATGCTCTGGAGCAGCTACCATAACACTTCCAAAATTTCTTCCTAAATTATTTTCTACAGACTGTTTCTTGTTTCCCTCAATTGTCAGCAATTTCACTAATCCTTGATTTTTATTCTCTCAATCTACACTATTTCTATGGTTGTTTTATCCTTTTCCTACCTCCTCTCTTTTGTATTCCTAATCCTTGAGTTTCATGGGGGTAAGAGGAATGTTGACTGCACCATAGCCCTTGCACTACTTCCCTCCTTATTTTCTCTGCTTTTCATGTGCATACTTGTACTAACACACATTAATGTCCAACCAACACTATTTTGCTAACACATACATAGTTTTCTGCTAGGTCTTTCCCAGACAGCCCCAAATCTGGTAGAAGGATGTGGCACAACCAGCAAACACAAAGGACCACTCTTAGCAGGATTTTCTTTTTGTCTTTGTAGTCAGGTTTCACTACAGCTGTAGGTGGGATCTAAGTGCAGATCAACTGACAGCACTACTTGCTGCTGTCTGGTTTGAAGAAAAACACAACGGTGAAGTAAATGCCTATAGTGTGCCAATTTTAAAACATTTCTGAATGGTAGTGACCTAGTATTTTCTGAGTATCAAATAATGGGGATAAGTGGCCTAAACTACTTGGTTTTAGTGGTTTGATTGATTCCTCCATTGCACAACCACATTCTTCTTAATTCTTTCAGTCTCAGCTATCTGGTCTCTTTCTATCTCCATGCTTCCTAGGCCTGCTTAAGGTAAGCCTTCAATGAAATCCACTCTAGACATAAATTCAGGACTTATAAGATCGGCAAAAGTCATTAAAGCATCGTATAAAAGGTCAAACAGGACAGAGAATGCAATCATCCTATATTTATCCTGGTTGACCATATTCTTCTGAAGTTGAACTTCCAGAAAGGTTTTCCATTCTTCTGCAACGTGAAGTCATACAGAGTCAATCACTCACCTTAAGAACTAAGCCAAGTATACCCCTTGCCATTAAAAAACCGGCAACAAATGCTTTGCTTCACTTCAAAAGAAAAGATGTTTGGCTTTAGCTTCTCATTACTTTTTTTCAATTATTTTATGTCTCACCTCTACTTTAAATTATCATACAGCTAATTTTATAAATGGGGGCCTGAAAGGAAGACTGCCCACACAGGGGAGGAAACCTTCCTGCAAAGCTAATGCACTTACAGGATTGTTTTAATCTCTTTGAGAGATTACTTACATTAACTTGTCTAGGTACCATTACATTTACAGAGAATACATAGAAATGCTTCAAGATCACCAGCAGAGTGTTTTTTGGGGATGTGACACTCATTTAACATTTTGTTGCCACACTGATGGCAATGGTCATTTTGAAGCACATATCAGTGCCATAGCTGTAATTTGAAGACTGGCATTGCCTAAGGCCCAGAATTTCATGCACATGTTGTAAGCCCCTACTATGCAGACCAGCACAAAGGGCAACCCAGCCTGCAGTGGAGAACTGAGGCACTGATGTTATCTCACTCCCATTAAACACCCTACATGTGGCTTTTTTACTTCCTATATAAGTTTTGTTATGCTGGAAATTGGGGGAGTTCAAAGCACATCATCTGCAGACTTCCCCAGACTAAACAGCCAGTGGCCAGTTACCTGCGGTTTTCAAGAGGCTAGATTTGAAGACCCACATAAACCCTTCTGATCCTTGTCCCTGGCTGTGCAGAAGAAATCCAGACTATGCAAGATCCACAGAGTGCCCCAGAAGTGGAGGACTGATTTCAGTTCTTTTTATGTCACAGAGGAAATGACAAACTACAGGAAGGAACTCAGAGAAAAGTTAGCATAAATCTGCTTTTACTGTGAGAAAAGGCTGAGCAAAAAGTTATTCAGTATTTCACTGAGAAATCAACTGCACTTCAATTTGGATGTTGCCATGTAAAGGTAAACAGTTAACATAGCAGAAGATTAGCAAAAGGTGGGTTTTTTAGCAGATAATTCAGAACACCTTCTGGGTTCAGATTCCTAGCAGTGTTTTGCTTCCTCTTTTGTTTTCTTCTTCTATACACAAAGGCCAATTTCACCAATTTCACCAAAGTCTCATTTTTAGACATATGAATCAAATTGTTGGGTAAATCCAGTCCAGTAAATGTAAAGACCAAGACAGACAAGCCTGCAAATATAAAGAATTGTTTTGGCATGGATATATTCTTATCTGGAGACACATACTCAAAAAAAATCACAGGATGTTTATTTTGGAAATGCATATACTGGAAACACTTGTTTCTTTAAAAAAAAACAAAAACCCCAAAAGACAAACCCCCAAAAAGCATTCTTCTGAAAGGGTTGAAAAACATCAGCTTTCCAGCACTACATTCTTTGGAATCAGCTAAAGGTTATTCACAACATCTGTTCTGTAGAGAAAGAAATTATGATTTGTAATTGATTCTCAACATCCTGCATTTTCCTTATGTCTTCTCCTGCACCAGAAACAGGGTAGCAAGTCCATCTTGATCAAGAGTCCATCTTGATCAAGACAAGGAAAGTCTTAGCTCAAAGACTCTATTAACATAACTTTTTAAATTCTTTATAGAGATGTACACCAGAGCCTCTTAGTAACATCCCATTATATCTTGTTCTTTACAGGGAGGGGTGTTGTCCCATTCAACCCACCCTTTTTTATCTGGAAAATCAGTAGCACAACACAGACCTGGTTATGTTTTAATTGTTTCTTCCACTTTTCCCTCCAGATTCTGTAGTTCTTCCAGCAGATCTTGTAGAAACTCAAGAATCCCTAGAGAAACAGATAATTATCAAACAAATTCAAAGTGTTCAGTTCAGCAATATGTTCATATATAATAGGGCCTACTGCAGCTGCTATTCCTCACAGGTGGAAATATTTATTATGAAGAATAAAAGCTCCATTGTAAGCTAAACAAATGAACAGGCCCATTTTATGACATTTTTACGAGATAGGAGTAAAAAGATTATTTTTCTATATTACTGTTCCCATTTACTCTATACACAATTATGCATGCAACTCAAATAGAAGATTTTTAGTTAAAATAAGACTAAGTTCAGGGAGTTCTGATTTCATCCTTACTTTCTTATAGAATCAAACCAGTTTAGGTTGGAAGGGACTTCCAAAGGTCATCTAGTACAACTGCCCTGCAATGAGCAGGGATATCAACTAGATCAGGTTGCTCAGAGCCCCATCCAACCTGGCCTTGAATGTTGCCAGGATAGGGCATATCTTGAATGTATGCCAAGGATAGGGCATATCTCACCTCTCTGGGCAACTTGTGCCTGTGTTTCACCATCATTATTGTATAAAAAATAATCTCTTCCTTATATCTAGTGTAAATCTACCCTCTTTTAGTTTACAACCACTACCCCTTGTCCTACCACTACAGGCCCTGCTGAAAAGTTTGTCCCCATCATTATTGCAGGTCCCCTTTAAGAGATGAAAGGCCACCACAAGGTTTCACTGGAGCCTTCTCTCTCTTCTCCAGGCTGGACAACCTTAAGCCTCTCAGCCTGTTTTCACTGGGGGGGTGTTCTATCCCTCCAGTGATGTTTGTGGCCTTCCTCTGGACCTGCTCCAACAGGTCCCTGTCTTTTGCATGCCAACAATTCCAGAGCTGGATCCAGTATTCCAGGTGTGGTCCTACCAGAACAGAACAGAGAGGCAGAATCACCTCTCTTGACCTGCTGATCATGCTTGTTTTGATGTAGCCCAGGATACAATTGGCTTTCTTGTAGAGTGCACATTGCCAGCTCTTGCCTAGCTTTTCATGCAGCAGTACCCCCAAGTCCTTCTTTTCAGGGCTGCTCTCAATTTCTTCATCTCTCAGCCTGTATTGATACTTGGGAGTTACCCTGACCCAGGTGCAGGACCTCCTACTTCACCCTGTTGAACCTCATGAGGTTCACATGGCCCCACTTCTCAGACTTGTCCAGGTCACTCTGGATGTCATCCCATCCCTTCTCTAAAGTTTTAAAACACAAACTTGGACCTCTTCCTTCCTGAAAATTTTGTGAGATTATTAAGTTTAAATATAGCAACAAAAATGAGATATTGTATAAAGATTAATATACATACCTTCAAAACTGTTGGAAAGAAATGGCAGCTTGATTTGAACATTGAAGACTAATATTCTGAATATATTGTTTGATAACATCCTTTCTTCTCACCTTGAGATACACTAAAGTTGTTTCTAGTTGCTTTTAAGTGGATTTAATTAATTATCCTCTTCTCTGGCTTCCCTTGAAAATGCCAGCCTTTCTGGTTAATCACTTCTTTAAGAAATCAACTCACAGTACTGATAAAGTCTCCAAACTAGAATCATAGTCAATATGATGTCCTTGGTTCATAAACGTGTTTGAGCAGCCAGCTGAATACCTGTGAAGCCTGGAGACTGTAAAATCCTTGTCTGAATTCCCTCATATAGGGGGACAAAGCCAGGAATAGGATTGGCATTATACAATCTTGGCCTGGTTTAACAGGGCTTTGTGCACCTTGTTATTATACAAAACACCTGCTTGCAGCTTAATAATACATTATAATATGACCAGATAGACAGATGGACAGATAGTAGACAGGGTTTTTGCAGCCAGCCCAAAATCTAATTCAGGTCTTGCCCATGTCCACATCTGTGAGCAGTCCTCCAAAAATGTGCACTTCTGCTTCATGTGGCCTGGGTGTGGATACACAGTCTGCAGACTTTAAGAGAAAAAAATTTAAAAATATCAGTCTATGACACAACACATGCTTCCCTTGCATGCATGAAGTGACAGGAGGAAGAACCAACCCTGAAAGAGCAAAGATGCTCCTGACCCTGGGCATCCCCAGGCGTGAACAAGGCATGGGGCACAGGAGGCTTATGCACCCAGAGGGGTTGGTTCTTGCTGGGTCAGCTGAAAAGCTCCAGATAAACAAGGGAGTGAGCAAACAAGCTGCTTGCTTGCTTGAGGAAAGGCAAGAGGATGAAGGACAGACTTTTCTCCACCATCCCATCAGAGGCCATGCAAGCACGAAAGCTTCCTCTGAGCATGAGGCTGCCAGGGCCACAAAAGGTCTGCCCTGCAAATTCAGCCCACACCCACACAAAAGGTGCATAATATGTTCTCCTGGCCTCAGGAGCAGCTTCCAAGGCTGTAATTCTAAGAAAATCTCCTATCAATGCATAAAACTAGATTGAACACTGTTCAGTGTGGTTTGGGCAGTGAGAAACAAGGTACTCCTTAAGGAATAGAAAAACTCTGATTTTTCTAGTTGCAGGCTCCTACATTTGCTTCCCTGGCTGCAGTTTCATGCATTGGTGCAATCCATAGCCACATCCTGATAGCAAGTGCTGGCTCCCACCACCAGCTCATTTCATAGGTCACCAACCCACCATCAGATTGTAATGACTTCTGGCTATTTCTAACAGGGATTTAAATCAGTGACCTGAGGTAAAGACACTCATCCTATTACAAGCCTCCTGAGTCATGTAAATTCCAGCAGTACATTTTTTTTTAATTCTTAAGCTTACTTCATGCAGATATAAATGCTCATGGAATATCTGAGTTGGAGAAGAGTCAGGTCCTAAATATTGATAGGAAGCCTCATCTATCTTTTCTTTGGTGAAAACTCTAGAATTTGGTTTGCAATATTCAGGCATTAAGCCACCTAAGGATGTGATGTGCATGTGAGAGTTGTTTCAGTAATTCAGCTTTACTGATGGTTGAATACATAGATTTTATATTCTAATGCATATATCAGAAATACCTCCATACAGATACTGAGAAGAAAGTATTTCTTGTGGTGGATTGTTTCATATAGATATACTGTACTGAAAAGGCCAGTTTAAATGCACTTGTGGGAAATTTCCTTTGCTCTTAAATCATCTACTGTTGCATCAACAACACAGTATAAGAGGTTTGCATTTCCATTGCCATTGCTACTTTTAAACAAGCAAACAAACATCTCCCATCTTCACAGAAAAACAGAAACTGAAATTTCCATTCCAGAAAAAAAAACCAACCAGCTTCTGCCAATTCAGAATATGAATTGCAGGGAATCAAAAGCATTTTTTTAAAATAAAGCTCACAGACAACTGCACAGTGAAAAGTTCAGTTCATTATATGTAATCACATAAAATGAACAAATAGCTGTGAAAAAACGAAATTCCTGGAAATCATGCCAATTGCTAACAACAATCAGAGTCTGCAGAGCAATTATTAAAAATTATTAAAATACTGTTGCTGAGCTTCTAGCCACCATAGGATCACCAGATTATTTTTAACCTGTTTTAGTTACTGAATGCATCTAGTTACATTGTTTGCTTCCCACATTTCTTTCTGAAAAATCACATAGACAGGACTTTTTATATACTCAGTATGAATCTAGTTAGTATCCTAATAAAAAACTCTAAGAAAAATAAAAATTCAACTTAAAATCAGTATAGAAAGAGGTCCTTTCCTTGCTTTATCATCATGGAAAAAACAACAAATGTTCTAACTTCATGTTGTATTTAAATATTCAATTTTTTTAAAAAAAATCTTGATTTAAACTACTAATAAATCTGTCTGATAAAGAAAATGTCCTTTGAAGGGACCACAGATACCATGACTTTCTAGATATCGTAAGCAGGAGACATTTTACATCATAAGACTAATCACACAGGTAGATGAGAGACAGCAAATGAGCTGAAGACAAGTTAGATCCTTAGCCAGGTCTGTGCTGATCTTTGCATGTAAAGCATTATTATATGCACACCCCAGACAGTCATGAAACACTAGATGATCTTTAAGACACCTTTCAACCCAAATCATTCTATGGTTCTATCAAGAGTCGTAAAAACTTATAAGGCAGAGAAGTATTTAGATACAACTGCAGCCCAAACAACTCAGACTTAGCAAATTATCTCCAAATTTAGAAACACAAATACTGAGAGAGGACAAAATAGTAGCATGAAGTAATGGTGTGATGAATTTGCCTTAGCCATTGTTTTCCACTGTGATAAGCTGCTGTCACCTCTAGGTGCCTAGAGGAGGGCTGCCACTGGGAGACATATTCTGAGGGCAAAAAATTAGAGAAATGGGATTTATTGGCAAGCGTCCAAATCCCATTGAGTCCATCCTTTTTGGCAGTCAAGACTGCTTATTCAAGACTTTCTGCATTAGAGAGGACTCTCATGTGATGACTTTCATTGCCCCCTCCATCATGCAGTTCACATTGTGAACCCTGTCTAGACCTTTACAGAAGCAAAACACCAACTCAGTCAATTCAGTGCTCCCTATTGAGCACCTGGCTCTCTATTTACACAGTATACAGGCACCCTTGAGCCCATACAGCACCTTCACTCAGGGATGGGACAGAGGATCTTATGGTTTAGTATTTAATAGGAATGGTTGGACTCAATGATCCAGTGGTTTTTTTCCAACCTGGTGATTCTATGATTTTATGACTGGTCAAAAGCCTGCAACTGATGCTGCAGGATGGTCTGAGTGCTGCTACCTGCCTTCATGGTCTGCATTCATGTTAATCCTCTGTATAGGTGCACAGAGCTGATCATCTGACAGAAAATGGTTATTATTGCCAGTTGTTACAACCCTTCATTGTGCTGGATTTTAAAGGGGAATGACTAGGATTATTGGAGTCACGGGATTGTGACCTGCTCCTGTCTGGCAGAGGTACAACCATTTACAACAGTTGCTTAAATTATGCAATAGGATCTATTAAAATGGAAACAAAAATTATAATCAAGATTTCTTTCTGAACACTCCTGTGCTTTCTAGCTTTAGCACTCTCTTTCCTGCTGACACACACAGCCCTAGCTAGAACCATCAGGTGGTTTATATTATATCTCAAGTCCTCCAGGAAGCTCTTGTTTTAATTTATTCCTCGGTTTTGAAAACATTCATGAAAAGAATTATCTCAGCTTTTACTGACAAAAAACACCTTCAAAATCAGAGCGTGAGGCATGAAGAAGGCCTACTGGACAATGAAGTCAAGTTCAGAAATTTAAGGGAACTGTTTCAGAAGGGGAATACCGGAGTAGGAAAAAGATATTACTTCAGCTCCCACTATGGACATATTGCAGAGCACGTTTAAATTACTGATGCCTTTTCTACTTGGGTTCAGGGCACTTTGTATAAAATTTAATAACATATCACTTCAGGTGTTCTCATTAGAAAAGTATGAAAGATTAAAACCCAACTAGAAACACCAAGGCATATTTTTACAGTCCTAGAGTGCACTGTGGATGACAAAGTGAAGCTGGTTAATTAACATGTAAGCCACTCTTCATTTTCCTGTCTCTAGTATTGCTATTTAAGCAATTCCTGGGTCTCACAGTGCCTCAGCTAAAGTACAAAATAGAACAAAAAGAGCAAAAAGGCCTTCAGCTCTGCAGGAAGGACAAGGTAGAGCTGGGACAGGTATTGCCTCTTGCTCCTCCTGAGCCTACCAAGAATTCTTCAGACAAAGCCACGCTCCCTCAAGAGCAAGGGATTAGGATTTTTTTATTAATAAATTATGCTATTTCAAATAGCTACTGTCAACTCAAGCCAAGCTTTGCTTTACCACAATGCTTTTAGCACAAAGCATGATCATCATAGAAGCCCAAACTCTCAAATACTCTATGAAATCAAGTTTTACTCAACTTATCATAGCAAGAGAGGTAACAAATGATTAACAGTGATGAACAAGTTAACTATAACACCTTTTAAAAGCAATGCATCTAATCATTACTACAAGAGAATAAATATAGTGATTAAGAAAGATACATCACCAATTGTCCCATTTATCATCATTCACATCCGCAGTCATCTGGGAGTGCCTTTATCTTTTGCACTGAGGATTTGGAGAGCCTGTCCCTGGATAACCAAAGGGCCTACACAGTGCACTCACCTGTAGGCAAGGTCTCCAACCATTGCTGACAAGTTCAGCTTTTATATTGTTGAATTACATCACCCCAAAAACACGGCGTCTCTGGCCTCAGCTGCTTGCTACCTCTCTCTCACGCTTTCTGCACCAAGAATAGCAGAGCACAATCACACTGATAACAGCAATGTGAGAAGTTGCAGACTACACGGTACACGTGGCAATGCAATATGAATCATCCATGGGTCACCCACATTGCTCCAGGACTGTCAATCAGGCCCTGTTACTTCAGCTTCAAGTCAGCATAAGATGACAGGGCTAGAATACAGAAATCCATTGCTTTATGAGGTTTTTGTTATCTTTCTCTCCGCTTCTGCCTTAACTATGGAATGGAACAGGTTCAGTTTGCTCTTGCATGTGTTTAAGAAATTTGTCTTGTTCCACTTAGGCAACAAGACTTCTAGAATAGAGCCAAAACTACGCTCTGTTCCTTCTTAATTTTCAGAATGCAATTTCTAGGACATACCTCTATTTCAATGAAATGAGAAGCAACATTTTATCACCATAAGTAATTTCTGTGATGCTATCAGAGGTAATGCATTGTTGAATTTAACATTTATTACTGTGGAATAATATATTTATTTATCTTTAATCTGAACTGCCACTTAACTAAAAACATTCTTCACATAAATTAAAGCTAATGCCTGACATGACATTCAGTAAAATGAACAAGGACTAAAGCAATTTATATCTTCTTTCATCTCCTATATTATTACATATGGCAGGAAACCTTACAATGCTGTTTATCAGCTGCTAATCAGAACTCACCCTACAAGCAGGGTACTCTCAGAAATTTAAACTTTTCCTATCTTCTCTTTGTGTATGTATTAAAGGAAATTATATTCCACCTGTGCAGAAGATCTTAGGAAATTCTATCCTTACGACTCATGTTGGGTACACCAGTTAGTTACAGAGAAATATTTCCAGCCAACTTTGAACTAGAGAGAGTGAGAAGAAAAGACAGCTTAGCAAGTTTGCAGACCACACTAAGCTGGGTGGAAGTGTGGATATGCTGGAAGGTAGGGAGGCTCTGCAAAGGGATCTGAACAGGCTGGACTGCTGGGCTGAGTCCAATGGCATTTGGCACACGGCCAAATGCTGGGTCCTNAGTCCAGAGAAGAGCAACAAAGCTGGTGAAGGGGCTGGGGAACAGGCCTTATGAGGAATGGCTGAGAGAGCTGGGGTTGTTTAGCCTGCAGAGGGATGTTTTGAAGTAAAAAGGACTATGTTTATTCCTCTGTGAAGTATAAAAATAATGGACTTTGCTGGAGGAAGGGAGGTAATTTTCCAGCTTTGTAAGGCAAGAAGGATACAATAGCACAATGCCTTTCTTAAAACAACATACCACACACAGGAAAAATAATAAATCATCTTTTAAAAATTAACCAGTTTAAACTTGGTATTGGGACCACCAAAAACACAAAGTACGGAATCATCTTCAAATTGGAGAGACTTAGTCATGGCTATGATGCATCAAGACAGTCTCATTAATGTAATTTTCATCACCATATAAATATAAAGGGGAATTTTGTCTTGTTTTCTTGAGTAATTTTCTGCATGTCTCTTTCTATATTGGCATACCATTGCATATTTGATATTGAAGGGCCAAGCACTATGTGCTCCTGCCTTTACAGAGATAAGGCACTGCCAGACACTTGTAACCACAGTGACAGAAATGCTAGCACAAATATGTGAAATTAGTAGCTTGTTCTACAAATGCTGAATTAATAGTTCCTAAATTTCAGTTTACACTATTGGCTTTGTTAAATGACTTAGTGCCTTTAAACCTGAGAAACTCACTATGAGTGTGGATGGCCAGATAAGACTGAAATTAGATACAAATTAATTAGTACTTTTTTATTTATCCTAGATGTGACTTTCACATCAACATCATTAATAATTAAAAAAAAACAAACTTACTTAGGCAGAACTCAAGAAGTAGAGTTAACAGTGTTTCACTTTAAAAAACAAACAAATAAAACACACAAAAAAACCCCACTAAAAAACACCACCAAAAAAACCCTTCACCAAAATGAGACAAAACCAAAAAAAGAATTCTGGCAATTTCTTACCTTCTTCATACTTAAAACAGCCTCTGCCAAGCAGAATAAAAAATACCAACAGATTTTAGGAAGATCATTTTAGGGAAGGCTTTGAACAATATTAGTTAAGTTCGTCCTTTTATAAATCAAACCACCTAGTTCACATACATCTTACATCTTTTGGAATAAATCCAGGGCACCTTTGCTGTATTTAGTTTTGTCACACACCTAAAGGAACAGTCAGTGGTGAAAAAGTCTACACTCTGAAGTCACTTTTTTTAACCAATGGAATAAAGGGTAAAAAAAATAATTCTTTATTGTTTAAATTATTAAATCAACATACTCTAGTTATGCCAGTTATCAAAGGAAGAACTATATCTTCCTCATTACCTCATACCCAAAAGATTAGTAGAGACTCTGTAAAAGTATTGAAATGTAAAGAAGGACATATCATAAAACTTTATCTTTTTGGTGATTAATAAATATAAATACCTTCTTCAGTGCCAAAAATTGAAACAAATTCTACTTCCTCGTACAGCAAATCAAGGACCTTCTCCAACGACCAGGTCTTCCAGGAAAGCATCACATGCCAAGACGCACAAAGCAAACAACAGAGATTTAAAGCAGAACAATCCATTTCTCAGCTAAAACACATCATGAGACACTGAAATCTGTTTCTAAATATTGAAAAACACAGTGGTAGTTCAGCTCACCAACCACAGACCAGTCTGCTAATGTAACAGTCAGTTATGACTCACTCTGCAGAAGCACTTTGGCACTAAACTCCATGATGGTGTAGAGGTAGAAATCATAGAATCATAGAATAACTAGGTTGGAAGAGACCCACCGGATCATCGAGTCCAACCATCCCTATTAAACACTAAACCATGTCCCTTAGCACCTCGTCCACCCGTGCCTTAAACACCTCCAGGAAGGTGATTCAATCACCTCCCTGGGTAGCCTGTTCCAATGCCCAATGACCATTTCTGTGAAAATTTTCTTCCTAATGTCCAGCCTAAATCTCCCCTGGTGGAGTTTGAGGCCATTTCCTTTTGTCCTGTCCCCTGTCACTTGGGAGAGGCCAGCACCCACCTCTCTACAACCTCCTTGTTTTGGTCAAAACCACTGCTACAAGCTGCCTCCAGCAAGCTCTTAAGTGCGGCACCTTGTTCTGGACACTCAGCCTAGCTGGTGGCTTTTTTTCTTTCCCACACTCTCCACTGACACCAGCTTGGATGAAGAAGCCACCTCTGGCCTTCCTTGTAGGACCTTCTTTTCTTAGTGGCTTTCTGTTCGTTCTCTTAGACTAAACCCTAGCTTCATCAAACAGTTCTTGGACTCTAAAAAAAGGTCCTTTAAGTTGTAAGCAACGTAGCCCTTCCTGGCTCAGTGACACAGACAACTAATATCTCATTAAAATAACTCATCAAACCTCAAGTCCATGGCAGATCCAGGCCTTGCTTTTCCAAATAAATGCATTCTAACAAAACTACTTTTTAGTTACCCAGCATATTTTAACTATTCTTTCCCGACCGGATTTTATGTATTGCTAATGAAAGTCTAATAACCATCCAAATATAGTTTGAAGTAATTCATGAGTAAAAATAAACATAATTTAGAAAGTCAGAAAATATTCATTAATTATCTTTCTAGTATAACAAAAGTGCATAAATAAAAAATCTGCCTAAATATATGTTAAACTACTTAAGTATATGCAGACATAGTATATATATAATCCTCATAGTTAGGAAAAGTAAATACTGAGTTATATCAGCCAATGAGAATCAACCTCTATTTAGAAAAATACCTAGGAAGCATAAATGCAAAACAAGATGAAAATCAATTATTTAAATCAAGGTTTCCAACTTGACAATTTAAGTCATGATTTAAATTGGCAATTTAAATGACTTTCATCTAAATCAACCCCCTTGATATGAAACCAGCCCATTTTGTTTGTTATCATTATTGTTCTTGGAGCACCCTGAAGAAAAAATTATTTGTAAATGTGCACATGTGGAAATTTCCTTATGAATACACTTTGCTTTACATATTTGCAATTCATTTATGACAGGAAGAGCACTAACTACAACTTAGCATACCTATGACGCAACTCTTTTCACCAAGAAATATTATGAAATGGAGATTTTCTTTTCTAAGTGATAACATCTTCCATTCTTTCTTAACATTGTCATTTTTACAGGACAATTTAGAATTAACTATGTTTCAGGTCACCAACAGACTTGCCAGTCACTATTAGAGTCACAAAAGCTTTAGACCTGCCATTTAGCATCCAGTATCCTTCAGAGAAGCCTACCAACCCCACAGCTGATTCACAAGGCCATAGGACACTAAATCCTACCTTGAATGCTAGGGTCACCCAGAGCAGCACAAGCACAACTCTCCAATGCCTCCACTGCCCATTTTTTTCAGCTAGAGATGGTGACAGGCAAAAAGTTCTTCAGACCTGCCTTTTTTACCTGACTTTCTGAAGATTTGTCATACACATGTCTCTATTCTCCACCCATCCATAATTTTTACAGAGGGAACCTGAGGTCCTAGAGACACTACAGTTCTGCAGCCTTTACAAAGAGAGATGCCCAGAAGAAAGCATGGAGGCCTGGGCCTCAGCTTAAATGAGCGTCCCCATTGGCGCTGGCCAGGCAAATCAGATACACTCCACAGGGAGTGGTGCACCAAGTAGGAGGTATCAGCAAGTTTGCCCAGTGGAGCCCTTCTGGGATGTGGATCTGTAGAAACCAGGCTCCATTGTCTCACACAATCATTTGCTGATATCCTCCCCTCAGAAGAAATTAAAACCTTAGCCTTCATCTCTAATGTTGCCTGTGGATAATGCACCACCCAGATTGCATGTTCTGCCTGAATTAAACAAAGATACATGGTTTTGTCTCCACTAGGTTCTTAAAGACTTCCTTCTACCTCTTTCTCAATTACTGCCATATGACACAAGCTTTTTGTTAGCAATGAACAATAATTCAGCTTTAACATCCAGGCTATGCTTTCACAGCACTGTTTCTTTCTAAACTTCTCTTCTTGAAGTTCACATCACCTTGGGCCCCAACTACTGCAGTAGTTTTTTCTCCCTTCTTCCCACACACCTGATTCAAGATCATTTTCCTGGCCCACAGATTTGGTGACAATAACCTAATCTGTGCTTTTCTCCCTGCATCTTCATTCAAAAGTATGCCTATATCATGCTTCTTTCTGGCACCAACTGCTTATTAAATATCTTATCATTCCCACACGACAGCAATGAGTTGGCTATGATAACATCACAATTCCAGCTTCTTAACTGTTTGCTTGTTGTGTTTTGTATTTTCGCCTGTCATTACAATTACTGTAGAAGCGGTTCCTGTTCACCAACACAAATGTAACTTTGTATTCTTCCAAATTGCTCATTAATACCTGTCTTTATCTGTTATACCTGAAAAGAATAACATGGGGCTAACTCAGGCTGCTGCTGTAGTGACATCAGTGCTGCCAAACCGAATGGTAATATTACTTATATTACTTATTCTGCTCATAACTGACTGGTTTTGTATTTGCTTTTAAACTATGAACAATCTGAAGCATATATTCTCTTTTTGTCCTGTACTTATAGTCCACCAAGGACACGAGCTTCTGATCTGTGATTAAGGGCATCAACAACTACGTAACAACAATAATAATATAATAGAAGAGGAGAAGAGACTATGATTTAATTTCTATCTAAGTCTGGAACAATTTGTTAATGGAATTAGGAAGCTTCCTTCATGTAATTATGAATGAGTATATCAGCCAAATATAACTCACTATGTATCTTTCACTGTGATAATATTGTACTTCAGAACTACATAAAATACACTGTTTAGATGAGCTGAGCTGGAATTTATGACCCTCCATTTGCGACTGGCTCCAGAGGAATAGTGTCTATTTTCATTCTGGGATAGCAAAAGGGAAGCAAAAGTCTCCATTTAAAGGTTTCATGTCTGAGTTCTTAAAAGTGAGAATAGACCCTAAGCAAAGAACATTTTCACACTTTCTTCTCCTAAAGCTGATCCAAGAGAAGAAAACCAAAGAGTTTTAGAATATCCAGGCCTCTTTCTTTCTTTTGAAGAAGAATGTAAAAATTTATTCTTACTCTTTTCTACTACTCTGTTTTCTAGAAACTCCCTACATTGTTAATGTATTAATAAAAAAAAAATCAACAACTTGCACACTTGGTGGAACAATTACATTTCAATATATATACTTTTATGTATAGCTCATATTCCACAGCATGAGAAGGCAATTCAAAAGAAAGCAGCATAACAAGATTTTCCAAATCACATTGAGTCTTAGACAAAGTTTGCAGGAAGACCAGGAATTAATCTGAAGGAACCTGTTTCCAACCTCTTGTTTCATCCACTGCAACACTCATTTCCCTACAGCTAGAACTATACAAGCTCTTTCATTAGAAAATAATCATGTTGTTTTCTTATGAAAGAAACTGCTTTCTGCAGCAAATGAATATTTACAGAAAATATGTCCCTCCCTAGAAAGTAAGTCCTAATATTATCTACAATTAGAGCACGTAAGTACTCACAGGTTAACAGAACCTACCTCACATAATATTAAATTGCTTTGCCTTTCTTTGTACCCTGAGTAACTCTGATTCAATGGTGTCATGAGAGGAGTTGTACCTCAAATGCCACATTTCTGAATCATACCAGTCCCCAGCATAGAATGTGTCAAGTCTGAGAACATCAGAACCAATGTTTGCTTCCATGGAAGCAATCCAGGTGTTCAAGTCTGGATAAATGCCCAGATTCCCCTCTAAACTGTCATTCCCTCTCACTCACTGGCTCACTCACCATCCTGTGTAACCTGCTGTTTCAGCATATGAGTTGCTTCATGTCCAGTCAATGTGCCTGCATTAGCAACCATTTCATTGCAGCAGTAATTACAGCTTCAGCAGTTCCAGGGGCCTAGAAAGATTTGGATATTTGCTTCACTTTCTTGAGAAAGGCAGACTCTGAGTTGCATGCAGACACAAACTTCATATAGGCTATATGCTGCTATAGCAAAAGGTGAGTACTCTGTTTTCTCTGATGTATCAAGAATTTGCACATTTGAAAGACGTGAGTGGACTTTAACCTGAGTATACAGGTTTTGGTGAGCTGTGCTGAGATCACGCGGTCAGATCTTGTCTGGTTTCATAGCAAGTCCACTTGTTCAAAACAGCCAGCCTGAGCAAATGCCTTTTAAATTATTCAGTTAGATACCAGCTGTCTTCATTTAGCTTTCAGAAACATAGTCACAGTTTGTACCCAGACTGGTGCTATTTTTGAGGTAGACAATGTGCAGAGATACACTCATCTGCAAGCCTTGGACTAAGCTCAGGATGATAACATAGCATGGGTACATCTTAGATACATCTTAAATTAGATTTCTTTTCATTCTGTTACCACACATTAGGCAGAATGCCTTTTGCAAGGGAAGGAGATGAATGCTGATATAGAAGAAAAACGCTGTCTGGGAAGCAGGAAAGACATAACATTCTGGGCCCACAGAATGTGAATTTACATCTCTGACATATTATTAACAAAACTCTTCTTGAAAAAGTACACCCAGGAAGAAGCAATGTCAGAGAAGGAATGTAAACTAGAGATGTGGTGAAGGGAGCCCAGGAAGAAATAGAGTGAATTACTAAGAGAGCAAAACCAAGGAAAGATAAGAAAGACCAATCAGTACAACGTGCATTTCATCTATTACTTTGCTGACATAACAGTGCCAAAAAGGACTGGAAGCCCATAGGTCCCCTGGCTGAAACCAGGTCTGAGTTTCTACTTCTACTTATTTTCAAAGACCCACATGGGCCCCTTGCAACTCACCTGCCAGTCTTGCTCGTATTTCTGCAAGCCCTCTTACTCCTCCTGTACTAGCAAGCTACTGCTGCCTATGATAAGGACAGGACAAATAGAGGTGTACGAAGAGACTGGTCAGCATTTGTTAGCTGTTAGTAAGTGTCATCAAGGACAGGTTATGGACAGCTAATCTCCTCTAGTGCAAACCAATAAACATCACGCCACCAGCAGACACTGTTATGTCGTCCTTTGCTTCAAATAAACTCACTTAAAAGGTAATATATAACATAAGCCGTTGGAGATATTTTTCTATCACACAGGAGAAGAATTAAATTTTGTTTTTGAAAAACTTGGAGGAGCTAGTAAAGGGTGTGAAAGAATACCAGTAGTTACTGCACTGCTAGGAAGAGAAGCATAGGAAGTGACTCAGAATAGTATAATCTAGCCAAAGATATATTAGGAAATGTTGCTCAGGCATGCCTATGAGTTATGCCTAAATCATATTCCATTGGATACAACTCTTTTGGTGATTTATATAGGTTAGTTACTACAAGTTCAAGAAATGCTACTCCTTGCTTTGAGATGCTTATGTACAATGTATGAAACAGGGCAGTCACAGACCAGGTAATTACTGAATAAGTAACTTACCTTTTCTGCCATGGTTTGTCCATCCTGGAGACAATCACACTTCTTTTCCTTGTGTGTGGGACAAAAGTCATAGCTGATGTTTAGAGTTCATTTGAGGACCCTGGAGAGGAGAAGTTGAAATGGTAGGAGGCAAATAATCATTTTTTAACTCTGGCATATCAAGATAACCGCAGCATGTGTAGACCAAAGAGGCCACACTGTAATACCCTGTTAATATCTTCAGAGATTTTCATAGATCTTTATGGCGATTCTACAGAAAAATTAACCCTAATATATATGTGCAAAAACTAAAATGAAAAATTAACTCTAATATATATGTGCAAATACTAGATGCAACACACAGAATAAAAAGCCCTTGAGAAGTGGGTTAAGCTCTAATCTGCTACTTTTCCCACTTTCTTGCGGAAGCAGATGTGATAGAGGAGGGGTTGGCCAGCATGAAAGCTTTGCACTCAGATGGCTGCTACTGTGTCATGTATCGTGTAAGTATATGTCACACCAGCTAATGGAAAGGCTGGGGAAGCTTCTAGCTCAATACTGTCCTTTCTGCTCTATCAAACCATACCTGCTGGAAGTGTAACATGGGAGTGCAAAGCTTGAAAATGCGTTCAGCATCACTGATTCCCAGGGAACTCTACTTTGGTGTTAGAAAAGAAAAAAAATACAATGCACTCTATGCATGCAGTCACATCGCATGCTTCTTCACAAGAAAGGGAAGAGAAGGAAATGAAATTATACACACGGGAGGCAGATCTGATTATGGAGAATTATATATATGCTCTTGAGGTGAACAGTCTTTAATTTGCAGGTAAATTAATAATTTACAAAGAAGCACTCTCTATTAAAATAAATTTTAGCAACAGACATGTGTGTCCCATTATGGTGACTTTGCATTTAAGTCTTCTAGTTCAATTCTTTGCTGTATCTCTGTACACCATGAGATGAACTGATGGAGAAACAGCAAAGAACTATAATAACGAGTGGCAGACAGACACAGTTGTCACAGTATAAGAATGGACAAGACTATCTATACTAAAGTTAAAATAGAAAAAAGAAACTTCTTTGTTACAGAGGCTACAAGCAAGAAGAGGATAGAATAAATTAGTGGAGTGAGTTTCACTGATAACAATGGCCATGTGTGGCTGTAAAAACCTTTAAAATGCTGATTAACAGAGGCCAGGTGAAGGCACAGCAGGGAAGGGGCAAATTTGTTTTGCTTTGTCTGCTTGAGTACAGCTGTAGCTTCCAGGAACCCGGACTAGGGTCTGTCACACCAGCTGGGGCAAAGGCCCCAGCAGTGGGAGGAAATGACAGCTACAGCAATCTCAAGTCAGAGACTTCATGATGCTGTGGACCTCTTTATAGGCATTCGCAACTGTGGCACTTGTCCAAGACAGGATCTGGCATTGGGGAAACTTATGGTCAGACACCAGTTCTGATTCCTAAAATTGAGTTTTCTTTTGTTGCAACATAGACCTTCATTAAAAATCCCTGCAATAAATTTGCTTGCTAATGAGCTACTAGTTTTCCTTCCAAAACTATTATATTAGAAATATAATCCATGTTAAAAAAAAAAAAAAGTAGTGCATTTGTCTATATACTCTCGTGTTGTTTATTTCGGAGTACTTCTAGTGAGAGACCTGCTTTGCAAGTAGACAGCAAGGAGCATATGAGCATATGAAAGGAACATTTCACATTTATATATATACATATACACACATATATGTAAAGTTGTGTGAATATATATATTTACACACACACACATATATTAGTTTGACTTCATTTAGTTCTCTGGAGGCAACAACTGGTGTCACCAAAGAGTTCCCAGAGAAACAATCCTTTTGGCGACACTGGACTTTTACTATAACAGAGAACAAAAACAACTTGCACAGGAAACCATAAAACCCCCCAAGTTAACTGTAGCCAACGGTAGGCAGGCCTGGAGCTCTAAACCTGTTGCCTGCAGGTGGCTGCAGTTTGATGTTGTCACCTGTCCCATAACCACCTTTTCCTTCCCTGATTGTGACCTGTGCTTAATCCCAAGAGCTCATGTATTGCACCCCAGCCTTTTTCTTCCCTGATTTTGATCTGTGCTCAATCCCAAAGGCTAATATATCATTAACCACACCACTCAGGCACGGCAAGTTTCTTGAGGTGTGAGGGTCCGGGTGCCCGCCCGCCTGCCCCAGCACCGCCCGGGAGGGAGATGCGACCCCTGGGCTGGTGAGACCCGAGGGTGCGCCGAGGCCACGGAGAGAATAAGGTGCGGTATGCAAAGAGGCTGACCAGGAAACCTCCCCGGCGATGGGTGGCGCAGGGCGGCTGAGAGAGGATTTTTGCATGGCAAACAGAACACGAATTCACGGAGATAAGGCAAGGCAAAACATTAACCTCCCGCGCAAAAACAACCGGTACCACATTTCGTTTGCCGCTCCTTTCTCATGGAAAATTTTATGGCTCAAAGCCATCTGTACATTAACAGCTACGTGAAACCATTACGCCGGCGGCACTTTAATCGGTTTAGAAAACTCTGTCCGAGGTAACGATTTATATTCGTAGGCAGAAGGGGAAAGCAAGTAGCCACCCAGGACTCCAAGATCGAAGCACGAGGGTGTCACTGGCCCCGGCTGGGGCTCCCCCCACCTCGGCGGTGGGAGTAGGGTGTCGTCGTCCCTCCCTCCGTGCAACATGAGCCCCCAGGGCCGTAGCCCCGCGCATTCATACGGCTGATGGCCTCTTTTGCATTAGAAAGGCTTCATTAAAAGTGCCCTGGAGAAACTATTTCGGATGGGGGATGGGGGGCGGGGGCCCCGCTGCTACTTGGTCCCTGTGACTCGCTGGTTTCTTTGGTTCTTACCCGAAAAGCCAGAGCAAAAATAATGAAAAAAAACCTCAAGTCTGCGGTGCCAGAGCGAGCCGTCCCAGGAAGGAAGCACCGCTGGGCGCCGGGGAGAAGCAGCCCCTGCCCCGTCGCAGCTCCCCAGCCCCTGCTCCGCCCGCAGCCCGGGACAGCAGCGCAGCAAGGAGGACAAGAGCAGCTCAGGGTTAGGGTTCAGTTCCAGCTGATTTTATTTCCTTCCCGAAGAAAAAAAACCCCAACAAAATAAAAAAAACAAACAACAACAAAAAATATTATTTACAGAAGGTATATCAACAATCTGACAGGCAGTGAATTTGACATGGTTAGCTGGCATGACTTTTTTCCTTTCCCAGCGTTGTGTTGTGGGTGATCGATAAGAGACACACACAAAAAAATTCTACACAGCATATTGCACAGGATGGATGACCAAAAAAGAACATAAAAAGTTAAACCCTTAACGGAACCATCTTATTAGGCAGTCGTCCTAGTGCCTGTCATGTTATATTAACATACATAAACACACAATCTTCTTTTTTTGCTTATAATACAGACTTAAATGTACAAAGATGTTTTCACTTTCTTCATCTTAAACACAACAGCTATAAACCTGAATACATATGCTATCATCATGCCATAAGAGACTAAAACAATTATATTTAGCGACAAGTAGAAAGGATAAAATAGTCAAATACAAGAATGCAAAACGCAGTACAGAGTGTCGCGAACTCAAACCGGCATTTAGATAGATCCAGTGGTTCAAACGGCATGTTTTTGCTTCCAAAAAAAAAAAAGTGCAAAAGATGTGGTTTACAAGTTAAAGGTACAGGATCCCTTCTGTGTAAGTGCACCAGTTGCTTTACTTCATTTCGGGACAGTTTTCTAGCAAACAGGGCAGCACACAGTGGATACGCCTTAGCCTTGCCTTTCCCCCGTTCCCCGAAAGGCAGGGGTGCTACAGAGCGACACTGACGGCGAGGGATGCTGTCGCTTTAAGATGCCTGCAGATTGGAGTGTAAACATGGACAAAACAGGGGCTGATTCGCGGGTGAGAGTGAGCGAGCGCGCACACGCGAGTGAGAGACTAACCAGCGGCCCTGTTGTTAAAATCAGGAAATCCAAACAGCGATTTACACCGATTTACACCCCCTTTATATATTTTTTACAAAAATACACTGAGAAAATAATCAAACGTTTTCATCTCTCTTCTCTTTTTGTTTTTAAAAGTGTCAAAAGTCTACATTTAAATATAAAAAAATTAAAAGTTAAAACTCTAGCCCTTCAGTGAAGGAGACATAAAAATGGTGCGGGTAAGAACAAGAACTACCAAAAAAGGACAAGGAAATACAAGTCAAAAATGTTTGGCCAGTATAAATACGTCCACTTATAAAATGGCATCCGATTACACCTACAAGGGGGGAAAAAAAAAAACAACACGAGGATGGAGCATCGGTGAGAAAAGTATTTTCATTTACAGCTATAAGGAACAAACACATACATACTCTGAGAAAAAAATTTGGTCCTGAATTTTCTTTTTTTTTAAAAAAAAAATGTCCAGCACAGATTTGAGTTGCGTTTGAATCCTTTGAAGAGTTAAGAATGAAAAAAAGCTGGTGATATTTTCGTAGGAATCAAACATAGCGCCATCTATCTGCTTGTACATTATCCTAACGCTAGGTTTTTAAACTGTTCAACAGTCTTACAGAAATCTTAAAAAGATAGACAGTATAACATGCTATTAAACCCCACCAGTGAAATAATCCAACACCATCACGATTCTTAGTAAGAAGAAAAAACCTACTTTTTTTTGTATTTTCTTTTTCTTTTTTTGTTTTTTTGTTTTATGTTTTCTTTCAAAAGCCATCACCCTCCATTTCTGCTGTACCACATCAGGGCAGAAATTGTTCCCATTCGATCTCTGTTTCAACAGAAGTTTTCAGTGTTCTTGAATATTCAGCTTGATTTTTCTTTCTACATATGACAAGATGATGAAGAGCGCTGCCGCCACCTCATCTGTACGTGCAAATCCGTTTCAGTTTATTATCTTCTCTCCACCGTATTTCCAAGACAGCTCTCAAGCTTAAGTTCTCCACGCTTAACCAGGATCTCAGTCCAGCTCCCTGGGCCATTCGACGACGACGCCTCCTCCTGCCATCATCGTCGCCTCCTCTAATCGCAGAAGAAACCAGGACAGGATTTCTCCTCCCAAACGTTAACCTTGCAAAGGCTTGGGTGGATTTGTTTGTTTGTTTGTTTTCCTCCTTTTTCCCCAAGCAGTTGTGATCGCTCTTTCACACCAAAGAGCGAAAGCCCAAGACATCCAGCGTGCGCTCGGCACAATCCGTCGCTCCCTCTCTTCTTTACTCGTATAAAGTGGGCAATAACAAAGAACACAGAAGTGTGTATGTGGCTCCCCCTCCCCCCTCTTTTCAGGAAATAAAAAGGAAAGACAACGTCTTTCGCTCCCACCGGTCTCTGAAAAAGCACCGCCAGGCTCGGCTCTCGGAGGGGGTGCGTGAGGGTCCGTCTCCAGCCGGAGGAAGGGGCCTGCTGGCCTTTCTGCGAGCAGAGGACGATCCCGCTCTCCCCGAGTAAAAGAGGCAGTCTTGGCAGCCCCTTCCCCCAAAGTAAGAAACAAACAAAAAACCCACAACAAACCAAAGCAACCCAGAAACAAAAGCGTCCCGGCGGGATGGGCGAGTCCTGCCGACAACGCGCGTCTGTGCCTCCTCCAGCGGGGCCCGGCTCTCGGCTCAGTAAGTGAAGACAAGGTTGGAGATGCTGGACTCCAGCCAGTCCCCCGAGATCATCTCACTTACCTCCGGCGTGCAGTAGTCCGGGAACTCAAAGTGCGAGCCCGAGCCGGGCTCGAAGTTAAAATCCAGGTCCCGGTCGAGCACCGAGGAGCTGAAGCTGCCCAGGGACATGCTTTCAAAGCCGGGGCTGGGGGTGAGGTCCAAGAGGTCATCCTCGAACTCGTCGTCCGACGAAGAGGAGCCGGAGGAGGAAGAGGAGGACGCGGAGGAGGAATGAGCCGTCGAGGGTGCCGGGGAGGGGGCACGCAGGCTGGTGTAGCTGCGGTGGTCCGAGGGTGAGCCCGAGGGCGAGGGGCAGGCAGCGCCGCCGCAGTCCCCGTCAGGCCGTCCCGCCCCGCCGCACCCCTCCTCGTAGAGGCTCAGGGGGTCGCCGGGCTCCGCCGAGCTGCTTAGCGTGGGGCTGCCGGGTACGGCGCCGCTGGGGGAGGCGGAGGCCGCCTGCCCGCTTCCGAAGATGTACACCCGCTTCAGCTTCTTCTCCGCCAGCGGCTTGCCGGCCCCCGAGGGCGATCCGCCCGGCGCCCCGCGGGGCTTGTACAGCGCCTGGTGCTCGGACGGCAGCAGCGCGGCCGGCGGCTCCCCGGGGGACGGGGCGGCCTTGCCGCCCGCCGCCTTACCGTGCGGCTTCGCGCCCGCGGGGGGGGGCTTGGAGCCACCGCCCTTCTTCGGGGCGGGCTTGGCCGGGGCAGCGGGGCCGCCGCCCGCACCGCCTCCGCCGCCCTTGTCCGCCTTGTCGCCGGGCTTGGCGGAGCTGTTGCCCGACTTCACCTTCTTCCTGGGCCGGTACTTGTAGTCGGGGTAGTCCGCCATGTGCTTGAGGCGCAACCGCTCCGCCTCCCGGATGAAGGGGATCTTGTCGCTGTCCTTGAGCAGCTTCCAGCGTTTGCCTAGGCGCTTGGAGATCTCGGCGTTGTGCATGTCCGGGGACTGCTCCATGATCTTCCGCCGCTCGATCTGCGACCACACCATGAAGGCGTTCATGGGGCGCTTAATGTGCCCGCTGGGCGTCTTGCACCAGCTCGGATCGTCCGCCTTCCCCCCTGTGGAGGCGGTGGAGCCTGGCGTGGGGGAGGAGGCGATGCCTAACTCGATGCCGGCGCCGGAGTCGGAGGTCTCGGCAGCCAGCAGCGCCTCCGTGTTCTCCGACGAGTTGGTCTGCTGCACCATCGCGGCGGCGGCTCCGCCGGGGCTCAGCGCCGCTCCGGCGCGGGTCAAGGCGCGCAACTTCTCACCGCGGAACCGGGGCGGCGCAGTTCCCCGCTCCCCACGACGCTTGTACTTCCACACCGGCGCCTCGGTCCTCTCCCCCTCCGGAAAGCGGCGGAGCCGCAGAGTTTCTGCAAAAGCAGCGCCTGTCCGAGTTGGGCTTTTTCTTTTTTTTATCCCTTTGGGGTCCTTGGGGGAGGGAGGGGTTCTGTCGCTTGGTATTGGGGTATCGGTCTGCTTAGTTTTTTCTTGGTTTGGGGTTTTTTTTTTCTCCCCCCTCACCGCCTCGGGACGCGCTCCCCCCCCCTCCCCGAAGCAGCTGGTCCGGTTCACGAATGCTTTTCGGCTGCTGCCGGCGTTTCAGGAGAGCAGAAGTCTGTGGGCGCTTGGCACGGCCAGCGTGCGCCGCCGCGGGGCAGGGGGGAGGCTCCGCGCCCCCGGAGCGCCCCGAAAACCCCAGCTCCAGGACTCGTGGTGGTGGCGGCGGCGGCGGGATCGGCGGCTAGGAGTTTGTGCAGGTAGGATTTGGCAGTTGCGAGGTAACGAGCGAAAACCCTTCGGGGAAAACAAAACAAAACAAAAAAAAGACAAAAAATAATTGGAGAAAAAAATCCCGTAGAGAGAGGAGGAAATAAAAAAAGGAAAAAGAAGAAATGCGCTCGTGCATGAACGAGTGTAAACGTCCCCGGCAAGAAGAGCGGCGAGCCGGCCGCCCGACCCCGGCCCCGTCCGGTGGTGCCGCCGCCCCCCGCCCGCCGGGCGATGCCCCCCCGCACTCTGCCGGCTGCAGCCGAGAGCGGACCCCGCGCCTGTCCCGCGCCGCTTTATCCTTTCGCCGCCCGCCCCGCCGCCAATCGGGCGCTGTATCCAACGCCTCCGCCTGCCAAGCCCCGCCCGCTTCCCGGCCATTGGCGGCCGCCTGGCGCGGTGATGGGCACCGCGTGCAATGAGAAGCGCCCGCGCTGACCTCATTCCCGGCGGCGGGGCGAACTTTTTAAAAGGGGCAGGAGGGCAGCTCCGCGCCCCGCCGCGCACGTGCCCGCTGCCCCCCACGCCACACCCCCCACCCCTGCCTCCTGGCCTGGGGAAAATTAGGAAATCGGCAAAAATCGTCATAATTATAGGGAGGAGGTGGGGGGCGGAAAGTAACCCGGTGCCTGCGGGAGGAGGCGCTCGACGAGCGAGGACACCTGCCCGCACAAAGGGGCGAGGATGCGCGACGTCCCTGCGGAGAGGATGCCGGGGCGTACGCGGCCCCCCTCCGCCTCCCCCTCCCCGGTGTCACGGAAGGGTCGCCGCCCCTCGGGAAGCGGCTGCGAGCGTTACCGTCACGCCCCCTCGGCGGCGGAGCTGGAACCGAGCGGCGCCGGGGGTGGCACGAGTCCCTTCCCGCGGGGGACAGCGCTCCTGGATCGCTGCCACCCACCTCACCACCCCCGGCGAGGTGCGAAGGGAGAGGTGCTGCCCTTATAGCGCCTCTTCACCAACCCCCACCTCTCCCCTGCGCCTCGCCCCTCCCACAGTCACACCGCGTCCCGCGGCAGCGAAAAGGTGATAGGTACCGGCCTCCCGGGGCTGCCGCGCCGGCTCCCCCTGCCCCACCGAGCGGGATCCATGTCTGTCCCCCACCTCCCCTCCCGCCCCTTCTTCGGGCCCCTTCCTAGAGCGCAGGGTGCGTTTTGCTGTTTAATCTCATTTCCCCCCTCCCTGCGATGATCGATAATGAAGTAGAACAGCGGTGATATGCGCTGTGAAGCGGCTCGTGGCATTCAAACCACCCCAAATACTCAGGTAAAGGGGATAGACAAGCCGTTTAAAAAAAAAATATTCCTCAAGTTGTTCATCAGGCCAGGGACCAAACAAAGCTATTAGATGAAACAGCTGTGAAATTTTTTGTTCTGCACACCACCAATTAAAATCACTTTTCAGATCAGAAAATAATGGTTGGAAACAGCTGAAACCTCTAAGAAAGCAGTCTAAAAATAAGTTACATGGTTTTGCAAGAAAATGTATGATAGGATCCTTCAGTAGGGTCATAGTTGGTTTGAGAACAAGCTTTAAATATTAAAATCCCACTTTGCACTCCAACTATTACACTGTCACGGAGTGATGAGAAAAATCTTGAATTCTTAATACCTCCTTGGTAGGTCAAAGGCATTGCCGAGAAGGAGATACAATGTAAATTATTGCTTTACTTGCAAAACCAACACATTGTTTCTTCTTTGAGTGTCTGGTTAATCATAGGATAAAATATTGCTTTTTGCTAGGTTGAAGACATCCAGTGACAACAGTGGAGTTTCTCACCTTTACACTCGGTCAGTATTAAATCATTCTGTGTTTTTTTCCCCCAGAGTCCCAAAGATAACATCAAATCTGTTCTACCATATACCACCAATATCTATAGAAATGGAAGCTCAGTGGTTTTGGTGTCAGGTGCAAGTACTGGATTTATTTACACACTTTGTATTCATGTACAGTGGTGTGAGAAACTGAGACTGGGAGCAGTCAGTAGCTTCTGGCTGCTTCACCTTTTAGCACTGTATCCAAAAGGATTTCAACCCCCAGCTATCATATTTTACATATAAATATCAATTTGTTTAAACAACAAAGCAAGTAAAATATTCTCATGTTTTTTACACACATGTTAAAGCAGAAGTCAAACAGAAAATGGTAGGCAGAAACAGTAAAGGAAAAAGCTTTAGAAAAGCTTTTGCCTTAGCTGTGTTATGGTATGCAAGGTTTTGACTGCCATGAACAAAAATTATCTCCAGGTGAGTT
Source organism: Piaya cayana (assembly GCA_013389865.1). Lineage (NCBI taxonomy): Eukaryota > Metazoa > Chordata > Aves > Cuculiformes > Coccyzidae > Piaya > Piaya cayana. The sequence goes on from WAAB01000742.1 coordinate 42,698, forward strand.
AAGTGTTATCTTAATGTAAGAAGTCACATCGGTTTAGTCTTGGCTGAAAGACTGTGTATGTGGGGTGGACAGAAGAGTATTATTTCCTGAATGAAAACTTTAAGAAAGCGCAATTTTAGAACTGCTTAATAAAACAATTGCAAGAATACAATGGGAAACTCTATAAAAGTGTTTTACTATGATTTCTTGGCGGTTTCCTTGAAGTTAATTACTTCCACCCCTAATCCTCCAGAGCTGGATTGGAAGTGCCTTCCAGCTCCTCAAATTTTCAAACCTAAGTGTAAAGCATGATCACTCAGCTTCCATCTAAAACGCAGTTTAAGCCCACTGGCAAGATTTCTCAACGTTTTACAACTTAAAAAGACTCGGAACTTCATTCCGTTTCCTGCAGGCTTTGGAAGGCTGGGGGTGCGGAAAGGGACACGAGGTGGCAGCGCTGAGCCTCGTCTGCTGGACGTGGGAAAGCGCGCAGCTATCGAACCCCGGGATTTTAAAAATTATTTTTGCTTCTTCCCCTCTCCTCCCCACTCCCTCAACCATGTTTTTAATTAGCAGCATAGCGCTGCAAGTTTCTACCTGAGATTCAGCAGGTTTCGTACAAGAGCTCTCAGAGCGGCAATGCCAGCACTCACCTGTGCGCTACTGAAACGCTGCACAATTGACCGTAAACCTCATCGTGAGGATTAATGGTCACTAATAACACAAATAGTACATGTACAGCTGAGAATCGGAACCTGCGGCTCTCCTGGTAGATGGAGAAGAGCGTGTTTCAAAGGGCTTGTTGCGAGGCAAAGCTTCTGGACAAATCTGTAGCAGCACTGGGTACTGCGAGCACCGGTTCAATGTTTTCTGTGGGAATCGATCCTCACTGGTTAAAATGCCTTAAGAACGCGCCGACTTAGCACCGCGGCAGATTTTTCTCCCTCTTAAGAGGAGGATTAGTAGCGCTCGGGCTTATTTAAGTGCAGCCCTCGCAACTGATCTTTTCCACACCCCCAACTCTGTAGGCTGTGAGAAACACTGTGGAGCCGACTCCGGCTGAGCTTTCGAGAAGCAAACCTTCCCTCCTGCCAAACGTGTTCCTGCGTGCCCCTGTCGGCACCGAGCGCTTCTCTCCCGGGGCAGCCAGAGCCGCGGGCAGAGCCCCCTCCCAGCTCCACCAGCCGCTTTCTGCCCTCGGCACCCCCCTGGCGCAGTCCCCAGGGACAGGCAGCTTCTTCCCTCCACCGGGGTGAGAGGGTTAATTAATGCACCTTAATTCCTCGGCAGACACCCCTTCTGCGCTGTGCACGAAGCGCACCCCCCTCTCTAACCATCCGCCCCTGCCCAGCCCTGCTCCGACCCCCTCGCCGCGCACGGCGATAAACGCGGGTGGGCACAACCCAACTATCCTTTCGGATGGCTCCATGCTCACCCTCCCAGCCCGGTGATCTGAGAGGAATCATAGAATCGTAGAATCACTTTGTTGGAAAACACCTCCAAGAACATCAAGCCCAAACATACCTGTCCGCTACTAAATCATATCCCTAGGCACTTCATCTACCTATATTTAAACACCTCCAGCGTTTGACAACCCTTTGCTAATATCCAATCTAAACCTCCCTTGATGCAACTTGAGGCCATTTCCTCTCATCCTATCACCTATCACTTGGGAGAAGAGAACAACACCCACCTCACTACAACCTCCTTTCAGGTAGTTGTAGAGAGTGATAAGGTCTCCCCTCAGCTTCCTCTTCTCCAGGCTAAACAACCCCAGTTCCCTCACATGCTCCTTGTAAGACTTGTCCAGAACCTCAATGTCTTTCTTGTAGTGAGGGGCCCAAAACTGAACGTGGTATTCAAGTTACAGCCCCACCAGTGCAGAGTACAGGGGCAGAATCACTTCCCTGGTCCTGCTGGCTACACTGTTTCTGGTACAGGCCAAGATGCTATTGGACTTCTTGGTCACCTGGACACACAAGGTGTGGAAATACTGTGGATAACTAAGGCGGTTCTCAGAACATCTTGCTTTCCCTCACTCTGTGATAGGCATCCACATGGTGGGGAAAGGTGTCACCTTATTTCCTTTAAAAATACCCTTCTAAGTGTGTTTCTGTCTGAGCGAAATTCACCTCTGTAATATTTTGCCTTGACATCCTGTGCTGCATTTTAAATAGAATCATAGAATCCCTAGGTTGGAAAAGACCTTTATGATCCTCAAACCCAACCATACCTACCTGTCCACTACTAAATCATATCCCTAAGTACTACATCTACCTATCTTTTAAATACCTCCAGGGATGGTGACTCAACTGTCTCCCTGGGCAGCCTCTGCCAGTGCCCGATAGCCCTTTTAGTGAAGAAATTTTTCCTAATGTCAAATCTGAACCGCCCCTGGTGCAACCTGAGGCCACATAGGTGTGTCAGGGTGATTTTAACCTCCCCGAATTGCGAATGGCAAGGCCACACCAGAGATGCACTGCTAAAGAACACCTACCTCACCATCTTCCTGTTGCCTATTTTGATCCAAGGAAAAGTTGTTGATGAGATACTTGCCATTGAGGGGGAAAAAGGCCCCATTTTAAAAAATAATATGATAACAGTGGATATTAATGATCAAAGAAGAGTCTGCTTAAGGATCAGAGGTGTAAACTGAGACATGAAAGCAGGCCCTCCTTCTTTGTCCCATTTGCAAGAAGAAATATCCTTTGTACAATTGCATCACTCTGATTCACAGAGTATCTTTATTCAATGTGATACATAAACACTTTGAACTCTCCCCTATAGCTTTGTTGAAAAGAACTTTTATTACTGAGAATTGCTTTATAGAGGATATTTAGGCATGAAAAATCTGTTACCTAAAGTTGTGTGGTATTGTCTACTTCAAAAATGTATGTTCACTTATATTTTAGTTGAATACGAGCCTTTAAGTAGATACCCAGTGCTCTTGTGAGAAGGTCGAGACATTTCTATCTTGTTTAATGCAATAAGTAGGCAAGAAGGCATTTTCATATACACATTTATATTCATTCAGATATTAATCACTCATATGGAAATGTTTGGTTAGGGAAGGCAGAAACATCTCTCCAGAGATTTTTAATAAGAAAATATGATAATACCTTCTCTCCTTTATCCACTTTGGTGACTTTTAAAGTTTAAACTTGTTCTCTAAGAATAATAACAGTTCAAAAAGTTCTGTCAAAAAAAAAAAAAGAAACTTTGAAACATTGCTTGCATTTACTTAAAAGGAGAATTATAAATCCTAAAGACTTGGTAATTTTTTTTTTTAAGGCTTTGTTTAGGAAAAGCTTTTACTTCATTTTTTAAAGCTGGTTTGGCAAGCCTTTTCTTCAAAGTGAAAAGCAACATAGCCACAAGGTTGAAGGGGAATTACTGGTCTGCTGCATATGTATCAGCAGATTGCATATTCATGAGCTGCAGCTGCCATCAGGGTTACCCCATGAAGGGTAGCTCAAGAGGAGAGCCAGCGGAGAGAGGTAGCTGCTGGTGCGTGCCTGTTGCCAGTCGTCTGGCAGGGCTGCGCTTTTCTCCCTCCAGCAGGATTAGGGAAGGATTGCCCTATTCCTTCTGTCCACCACACTGTTCAAGTGCTCTCCTCTCTTCTGCCCCTTGAACTCCGAGTCATTTATACTCATCCTTCTTGCTTGCTCTTGTCTTCCTGTGCCTTCTACAAGCTTATCACTACCACTCTCATAACGTTTAGCTCATCTTTTCCTGCCATCTCTATGAGCAAGAAAACAGCTGCAGGAAGGCAGTTTGACAGAAGACCACATAGTACTAAAAGTGAAGTAATATTTCCACCCACTTCCACAACAACATGTCACTCAGACTTGAGCATTGATGATAAGATAGAGCTACAAAGCCACAGTACACTGAAGTAAATTTTGATTGATTTTAAATACCATTTAGTAGGATGTTGCATATGATTTGATTCAGTATATGAGTGACTTCTTGTGTTAAACAAAATACTGCTTATACTTAGTACTCCTGGAAAGAAGGCACAAGGTAATCCCCGTGCACACAGAAAAAAAAGGATTATTCTAAAATTTAAGTCTTCTAATTTGTTTCTTGCAAGTCAATTTCTCAAGCAATTTGTTGAAGACAATCAAATAATGATTTCTTTTAAAAAAAAAAAACCTCTCCTGCCTAGGATTTAGTTGTAATCACTGTCTTTTTTTTTTTTTTTTTGATATGTGTTTGTGTGTGGAGTCTGGGTTATTCATGAATGCTTATCCACAGGATAAAACTTTAAGGACAGCAAATTCCTTCAGCAACCTGTGCACACTTTGGGTTATCCAAGTACTCTAAGGTTGTACTGGCTGAGGGAGAGAAACTCTGGAGCAGCACCTGGCTTTTGACTCCCCAGAAAAGTGTCATGCAGGCAGAGCCAGAGTTGGGGTGTAAGCTTTCTGTAAAAAAATTACCTATGAGAAGCTTATTGATTTAATCTTTAGAGTCACATGGAACAAGTGAGCAGATAAATTGCCAACCTACTGATGAAGATAAAAATCATCCATCATTTAAACTTTCTCAAGTAATCTATTTTTCCATTTTCTTATCCCAGAAATATAATGCAATCTTTACTGCTATAAATGGAAGAAGCTGAACTCTTCTTACATAGATATATGCTGAAGTATTTTGAAATCTTATATAATTTATATGTCTATGTTCAGTAACTGGGAGTGGTACCCTGCTGTCTTGCACCTGGGAATGGTGGCCAGTCACAGACTGCCTGGCCACAGAGGAGCAGGCACTCACTGGGACCTTCCCTGGCTTAAACAGGTTTGCTGCCCCATGGGACACTGAGCTGCCCTCCCTGGGGAGACACCAACAGCAGCAGTGACATGGGGAACAGGAAAGTAGCTCCGTGGAGTGTGTGTTTGTGTGTGCGGAAGGGGCTTGCTTTTTGGGGGAGTGCCATAGGTTTGAGTGCCATATGTTTGCATGCCTTGATCCCTATGACAGCCCCGTACCATTCTTCACAGCAGCCATGTGCTTCCAAGTTTTTGATGCTCACTTATGAATAAGCAAAGAGGATGCAAAAGATGCTCATGCAATAAGTCTCATCTTTTTAATGTTATTTTTCTAGCCTAGAAATAAAGTAAGCTGTTATTCAGGAGCTGTTTGTGACTTCCTCAAGGGGAAAAAAGTGACTGCTATTGCTGCTGGTATGTAACTTATGTTTATATGGTATTTTTGTTCTAAGTCTTGTCTTGCAAGGCCTTTGCAGTCTTAGAGGCAATTTAATTACAGAGTGCTTTTACTCACTCTCCATCTGAAACAAAAAAATGAAGTTTGTTCAGTTCACACTGGTGAGATAGTCTCATTTATTTGACTTATTCCTTCACCCTTTCAAAGCAGGAAATGACTGGGCAAACTTTGCACAAACTAGAAAAACAAATCCAATGCATACAGTTTTTTTCCTGATTATTTCCTCTATTATTTACCAAAGAGAAAAAAATGCCACCACCACCAGTTACTCTGTATTTATCACAGTGACTAGTAGAAAGCATGTGATTCTTATGTTAAGCAGCAATTTACAGATGGCCAGGTGCAATCAACATATCTAATCTTATCATGCATTTGTTTCATTCACGGCTGCAGCAGTTGGTGTCAGTTAATAGGTTACCAACCATGCAGTATATTTATTTCCTTTTATCCTGCTTCAGGGCCACAGAAGTGATTTGTAAACTGTCCTAGCTGTTGAATTACATTTATTTTTTGTGCTCGTGGATTTTTTCTTATTTAGGTTTTGCCACTTAGGAATAAAATTAAAATATCTTTCATAGAATCCATTTTGTTCAATTTGATCTGTTTCTTTTTCTGTTGATTTAGAAACTTTAAAACCACATGTTTGATCCCTAGGCTTCTAATGTAAAGTAGAATGCAAGTCATTTGTCAAGTATAAATTTGTGTATGTACGTGTGTTTTTCAAGAATAATCTGTCATCAAGGAAGGCTTAGTTTTGCCTGTTTAGTTCCATCAAGCCATATGGTGGATTCACGGTCAGCCCTTTCAGGTAATCAGTTACAGTCTGTATAAGCTGAATTTTTAATAGTAGTCATAAAAAATAAGGATTAAATTATCTTCTTAGCTTTAGGGATCACACTTTGGATACTGGGATGTCTAGGTAAATACACAGCAGTAAACCAAACAGATAATCTCTGAAGGACTCCATATTCTGGTACAAAATTAAACAGCCTGTTTAAAATAAATCACAGAATCATAGAATCATTGAATCATAGAATGACTGGAGTTGGAAGGGACCTTAAAGATCGTCCAGTTCCTACCCGCCCTGTGATGGGCAGGGGCACCTCCCACCAGACCAGGCTGCTTAAGGCGTCATCCAACCTGGCCTTGAACATTTCCAGGGATGTGGCATCCACAGCTTTCCTGGGTAACCTGTGCCAGTGCTTCACCACCCTGGTTGTGAAGAATTTCCTCCTTATGCCTAGTCTAAACCTTTCCCTCTCCAGTTTATAGCCATTCCCCCTTGTCCTGTCACTACATGCCTTTATAAAATGTCCATCCTCAGCTTTCTTGTAGGCTCATTTCAGGTAATGGAAGTTTGCTAAAAGGTCTCCTCAGAGCCTCTTTCTTCTTCAACCCCAACTCTCTCAACCTGTCCTCATACGGGAGGTGCACCAGCCCTTGGATCATCTTTGTAGCTCTCCTCTAGGTGCATTCCAACTGTTCCATATCCCTCTTATGTTGAGGATTCTTATGTTGAGAATTGGACACAGTATACCAGATGAGTTCTCATCAGAGCAGAACAGAGGGGCAGAATCACCTCCTTCGAGGTGCTAAATGTATTTAGATCTTACCAAGGAGTCTTTTTCATTTTTTGTATTCGTGTGGCTGTCTCAGTTGTGTCATAGTTTTGCTTTCACTTACATCAAGATGTGTTAGATAAAGGGTGGTACAGTAATAATTCCTTTATTACTTACACACTTACATATATTTTGCTTACATGTACACTCAGATCTGCTTCCCAATGAAAGGAATTTTAATAATAAAGAGTACAGCTATTAGCACATATCAATGTGTTTATTACATTCAAGAATACTGACTTATAAAGTTGCTCATGTAGGTGAGCTTAACAAAAAAAAAAGATAACTGAAGAGAAAAGAATTGAGGTTTTGATACTAATTATGGTTTTAAAATGCATGGCCAGCAGTATCTTATCACTGGCATAGAGCAGCCTATATGAGTAGTAATCAGCAACTGTTAAACTTATTACTTAATGGAGCTGAACAAATAATTACAGGGAATAATTTGCCTATTCAGATTAGCCCCTTTCTCTGCACACATTGTTTTGAAGTGGATTAGAATTCCATATGACTTTTTGTTCTGAATTACATTTTTAGTTTTTAATGTTTTTGTTAATCTGCTACTTAATCCTAGCACCATATTTGCATTGCTGTATAAACATTGAAAATTTTGTTTATAAAGCCTATTATTAGTTGTTCATAGATTGAGAATCTAAGGTGAAAGCTTCAAAATATTTTGTGACTTGGTATAAATGATTGGATACATGTGAAGGTTTTTTCAGAAACTGGCCTTTTTTCTCTGCCGCCTGACTTCAAAGGCTTTGGTGTTCATGCTTCTTATTGCTCATCATATTATTATAGGTGGGAACACTTTCTCCAGCTAAGGCTAAAATCTTTCCACATATATATATGTGTTATTGTTACTGTGTCATTTGGGTTGGAGATAGGATTACCTAGACTGAATAATGCATTGTAAAACTTATGAACTTACAGTTAGGCAAATAGTGCCAGAATAGCAAACTTTAAGCTTCCGACTTAAGGAGCTTTTGTTGTAGGAAGGTGAAGCTATTGCCTTACCTAATTTAACTTGCTAAATCTGAATTTAACCTTTAGTGGCTGAATACTTGAATAGTTGATGGCTTATGCCTGGTTACACATGCTAATTCCAGTCTAAATCAGAAGATACTAATGCATGTATGTATGTCTACCCACTGTAATGTTTTGTACTTCATACTGAGTTTGTTCACTGTCTGCACCACAGTGTGTGGATGGGAGTTCATCTGGACTTCATGTCACGGGCCTGGGGATTGACTCCTGGGTAGTCTGCCCAGCGTGCAGTGTGAGTGGCACCGCTCAGAAATGCTGGCACAGGGAGACAAAGTGTTACCCCAGGAGTACTGCTGACCCCAGTGCTAGCAAGGGTGATTGTGCCTGCAAGAACAACAGTCGTCCTTCTGGTCCATGGGGGAAAGCATTCAGTGTGGTTCTTGTGGCACCTCTTTTCACAGCTTTTTTCCAAGACATTTATTCTACAGGTCCTTTCTACACAGTGCATGTAGAATAGCAGAAACATTTGAAATAAACTTTCAATAGCAATGCATTAGTGACAATAATAATTTTTAACAATCCATGATTGCACAATGCCTGTGTGTACTAAGGCCACAGTAACCCATTTAGGCCCAGCTGACCATTCTGGATGGCACTGCCCTTGAGGCTCTGAACAAAGCATGATTTACAGCTTTTTATCCTGTTTTATTCATTACAAAGGGAGAAAAAATGGCGATAATACTGAATGATTTTAAAGAAAACTCTGAAAAGCTGGAGAAAAAAGCCTGAATCTTCTCTTTAGCAAAGCCTGCTGCCATCAGCAGTGAGGACTACAAATGTGCTTTTTTTATCTTGGCTCTATCTCTAGTGCCCATCAATTCGATTTCAGTGTTGACACTAGTAATGGTTTTACTGCTGAGCAAAGCAAAGAAGCAGCCCAGGAGCAGTGTCCCATTTCAGTGCTATGGTAGGCAGATGTTTAAGCAAATGCTGCTGTTTTCTGCCCAGGTCAATCTGTGGAACAGTACACCCTAGGGAGAAGCTTAGGACATCAGAAGTTCTCATCAGCCATGCACTGAAGGGAAATGAACTGCAGGAGTGCCATGACTCGTCTACTGGATGAGGGAAAGGCTGTGGATGTGGTCTTCCTGGACTTCAGCAAAGCCTTTGACACAGTTTCTCACAGCATTCTGCTACAGAAACTGTCAGCCTCTGGCCTGGACAGGCACACACTCTCCTGGGTGGAGAACTGGTTGGCTGGCCGGGCCCAGAGAGTGGTGGTAAATGGAGTTAAATCCAGCTGGAGGCCAGTGACAAGTGGGGT
>WAAB01000742.1:52283-71031 GCA_013389865.1 Piaya cayana
TTTTTTACGGAAAGGGTCATTAGGCACTGGAATATGCTGCCCAGGGAGGTGGTTGATTCACCTTCCCTGGAGCTGTTTAAGTTACGGGTGGACGAGGTCCTGAGGGACATGGTTTAGTGTTTTGTGGGAGTGGTTGGACTCGATGATCCAGTGGGTCTCTTCCAACCCGGTGATTCTGTGATTCTGTGATTCTGTGACTGTGAGCCAGTCTGTTCCCCACTGGAGATCAATCTCTTCTCTGGGGACCAAAGTGATATATTAGAGCTTCCTAAGTCTTATGATATCTGCTTGCTGACCTAGGCATTCACCTCAACATCTTTAATACTTAGGTCATGTTTTCACTTTTTGTTTCTTTTTCTCCCCAAACAAGGAGAGCAAGAAACTTTTGGATGCTTGCCAAGCAAACGCCAAGCTTCAGACTCTAACACAGGTCTATGAGAATTGGGTTTCTATTCACTTGCTTATTGTATTGCTATTTTTGACCTCAGTGACCTGAAGATCTAGTAAAAATTAGACTACTGAAGGAGTATTTAGTCTTAGAAAGTGCAGAGTTCATACAATTTTCTTTAGAAACATAGGTGACTGCACAGCAGAAATTGATGCAACATTGGAGAGAAGTGCTGCTCTCTGTCTACCCATGCCAGTTCTGAGCAAAGAACAAGCCACCAGATACTAAAATGTTTATTGTCCCTTTCATGTCCATCTCTTCTCCTAGTAATTGAATGTAAGCTGCTTTCTAATTGTGAAACAATACTTCATAAGACTGCCCAATCTGTTCTCTAGGAAGTGTTTTATTTTCTTTTGACTTTTGTAAAGCAGAGCATAGGTCTGACTCTTGGCTTATGTAGTCACTCCTCAAAGCCCATACTCCATTATAGCAGCAGCAGTGTTCTTGAATTCACCAAGCTTTCCTGAGCCATGAGACTTCTGACTTCTGATCTTTTACTGTAGGTAGATAGAGGTGTCTTGGCCCTAAAAGTTCATCAGTTCAGAACTTATATTACTTGCATAGTCTTCTCAAGTCAAATTATCCAATTTAGAACTTGAAATGGAATTGGGTTAACTTCTTTTTATTGACTAAGCAAACTATTATTTTAATAATGATAGCTCAGGCACCAAAGTATTATTTCTGATAGTTTACAAGTGAGCTTATCCAGCTCAGACTACATTACTGAACGTGTGTTCTGGCAGACTTTGGAGCAAGGAAATACAACTGACATTTTTTTATCCTCATAGAATATTACGTTTCATTAAGGACCATTTTGTTGGAAGTACAGCATTTGGATCTGAGGGATAATCTTCTCTCCCTTGGCTTGGGGGGGAGGTTTATGATGAGGGATAAGAAAAGATCTTTCCTTTCTTAATCTATTAAGAGACACCTAGATTTTGAGCCTTAGAGAGGATGTTACCTGTGTCAGATACTGCCTCTGAAGAAAATGGGCATGAAATTAACATTAGCTTCAGTGGAAGGAAGTGAATGCTGTCTCTTGAAGGATGCAGAACTTAATTTCCCATTCACAGCAAAACTGTTTAGAAGAATCACTTCCTCATGGACTCCGCACCATTTGTTGCCCAAGGTAATTGTGAGAGGAAAAGTGGCTCCTACTGATCTATAAAACTATAATAAACCCCACAGATATTCCATAGCTGGGACTCTTCTATATGTGCTTCAGACCTCATCATGTCAGCAAAATCCTCTTCTGGAAATATGAAGGGAAAGACCAGCCAAGCCAGCGGAGCCAAGAAATGACCTTCAGTTTTGACACTGACAGGTCTCAACCCCTGACACATTGAAGGGACAGAGGATACATTTGTACCTTTGGTACTACTACTAATAATAAAGATTTCCAAACAGAATTAGGTCAGAAGGGTTAAAATCAATGTCTGATCCTAATCAATTCAGATGGTATAGTGCATAGACAGAAGTAAATGGTGGATAGAAAAAATACACTCTTAACAGAAAGTGTATTGTGGCTAAGTAACACAAAAGCTGCATTAATAAGATAAAAATTCTCTAGAAAAACAAGCAGAAATATTTAGAGGTCAGTTAAGTATTTGATGTAATGCCACATAGGAAATTATTAATTAAACTGGTGCAGACGGGGATCTGCATAGGGTTTGTGAAGTTAGTAAGGCATGGCCTCAGGGAGGTCAGCTCTGAGGGCTGCCGAGGTGGAAATGTTTGGGCTAGAGAGAAGCTCATAGTGAAGTCATGCAAGGACTGGTCTTGGCATTGTTTTGATTTAGTATTTTAATTAATTATTTGGAAGCACATAAAGAAATCAGCAGTGCCTCTTAGAGTTATGAGCTAATAGAGAAGAGGACTGGGATAACATAGAAAGAGAACTGGATTACTGTATGAATGGGACAGGCAAAGTGGGATAAGGAAGTACGAAGTGTAAATCCAAGGTGGTACAGATTACTAGTAATCATTGGTAATGTGGGATCCGTGCACAGTGGTAATAAATGACAAAGGCAGATGGAGCAGTCTGGATATACAAGTCTGTCACAGCAAGATTATCATCTACCAATGTGCTGCAGCCACAGAGGCCATACATTTAATAATTTAATATATCAGGACGATTTTAAGACCAATTTAGGGGTTTTTTTCCAATTGAGGTTGTGGGAATTATTAATATTATTAATAAAATTATTAATAAAAATCCTTGGTAAGATAATGAAAAACCTGGGATACTAGTAATCCACTTTCAGTAAAGCTTAGCTCAGACAAGTACAGATTCAGAGAAGAGTTACTTTCCAAGGGAGTAAAGAAATCTGATATATATGTGGAGGCTAGCAAAGACAGACTTCCTTATTTTGGCAGACTAAAGGTGGAGAGGGGATTGTACTTCTGCCCAATTAAAAAAAAAAGCAGCAACTTGGGAAAATAGCTGTAAGCCAAGTAAGCTAAGAACAGAGTTATCAAAAGATTAAATGGCTATGAAACAGCTATGAAAAAACTGAGAAGTAATTATTAAATCCACAGTTCCATATGATGAAATTATATGGAGAGAGTAGGACTATTTAAATCATAATTAAAAATGCCTGCTTAGCTGTCTTTAGACTATATTAGTAAAGCATTTCTTTTATTTTAACCTTAAGCTGGGTATTCTTAAAAACCCCCCACTTTTTGCACGTGTTTACTTAAAATATACATTTTTAATATATAAGAAAAAATATTTTCTCTTGCCAGATAGTATGTCACTGTTGATGGTATTGCAGCAGCCTTAGACAGTCAAGAATTGCAGGTACAGGGAAATGCTGTAGCCCCAGGCTGGGCTGTGCTTCCTCAGCATGTTATGTATTTTGGCCTGCCACAACCCCAAAGTTGTAGTGGGATGAAACTCTGTCAGTCACTCTGGAGGTGGAGCAAGCACAGCCTGGTGGGCAGTGTCTAATCTTTCAAAATACTGAATAGCAAACCTTAAACCCCAAACACATATGAACTTCAGTCATTCAGATATTCATTTCTTGGTTACATTATTACAAATTTTAACAGCAATGCAGTTCTTTGGGCTATCTGATTTCCAGTCCATGCTTCAACAAAACAACTTTCCAGCAGAGCTGCTCGTGAAATGTGGTGGTGGGCAAGACATGTTCTTCCTTGACCACAATATCAAAACAGATTTAACCAACACTTTTCAATAAAATAGCAGCCTTAGCTAGGTGTGTGCCATGGATCTCTTCAGCCTAAGTAGGTTTAAGTTTTGCAACAATAAAATAAAGAGAAAAAGAACTTTGCATCAGGAAAAAAGTCACAATATTGGAATCGCTTACTCTTGCACATACTAAGATGTCATGGTTTTATATGGATTATGATTAGTTTCTTTATATGGTAAATATACAGGGTTTTGTTTACACATTAATCAATGCACATTAGATTTTAGACCTAAAGGCCTCCAATTTGATGCATTAGGTTGCTTAATCTTATTTCCAAATAAATAATAACAATATAGCAAACTCACAAACAAAAAATAGTTTGACGCCTGTGGAGTTTGGAAAATGAAACTGGAAAACAAACTCACACTTTTTTCAAATGGTCAAAGTCTTGCATCAGCAATCTCTGCCTGTCTGGTCTATGTGGATGTGCCAGCCCATGTGGGACTGGGGCCATCCTTATTACTGTTGTGTTTCATCTGTTGGGGAATTAGTCAATTGACAGCAGAAAAAAAGTTCATGTGGTTTATGAATAATGCTATCAAGGAACATGAATGAACTTTCATGAAAACAGTAAAGATAGATCAGCAAAACCTCTTCAGAGAAGGGTTTTAAGACATGCTTTAGGGAGATGTTTAAACATGTTAAACTCTTTTTTTTCTTTAAATTTTTTAAATGAGTCTTCTGTTATTTCTGAAGCCATTCAGTTAAGTTTTTAAACAATTCCAGAAAGGAAAAGGAGATAAGTTCAAGATAAATGTTAATTATACCTAATAGCACAACTAGAACAACTGGTTGGACTTCATTTGCTGATTTTTTTTTAAAATTATTCGTTATATTGTTGTTTAGCATTACAACACTTTACAGTTTCAGATAGGATCAGAGATACACTACATTTTGTGGTCTGTCAAAACACACTGAAATCTGATACTCATCCTCAAAACTTGGAAAGCAAAGGAAATAGTGCATGTAAAATCTTGGCCCTATTAAATCAATGGGAAAATATATCCACTTTCATTCACTTTAGGTTTCAAAACAGAATGGCACTTTTTTTTCTCTGCAAAAGAGACTTAAATTCTGTTTTCTTTTTGATTGAGCTATATTTGATTTACAGATAGAAGGAGAAACAAGGGCTATATAAACCTACAGAAATCATTTCATAGAATTACATAGATACTGAAAATTCAAAGCAATTTCTGTAAGCTGTCTGTACTTGTGAAACACTCTGACATTGCTCATGAAAGAGATGTAGATTTAAATGCACATCTGCTAACTGACATGTACTTGCTATAAGCTTAATACAATTGTGTTAGAGTTCCTCTGAGTGGGTGAGAGTCTATCAGGCATGGTTTCCTGTTTCCCAGCAGCAGGTGCAGATAAAAAAACAAAGCATAAGAAGCAGGATGAGTCTAGGGGGGTTTTCCAGCATATACATCCCCCTAGGCCTAGCAGTCGGCACTTTGCTTGGCCAACATGGAGAGTGGTGAGTTTGCCTGCTTGCATTTGTGTCTCTACCAAATGTATATGTGGTTTACTATCACAAAAAGGGTGGAAGGTTCTTGCGTGAAGGATGAAATAGACAGTGAAGGTCACTGGGTATGTGATTCTTCTCTTCTCAGCAGCCTTCAGTGCCCCAGGCACTCAAGTCTGAACTTTTCTGCATATGTGTATTGTTACTCATGAACTGTGCTTGGGATGGGCCTGTCAAAAATCCTCATACGTGTATGCAAGCTGGTCCTCCAGACAGTACCTTGTGGTGGACCTGCACAAAAGACCTTTAAGGATGAGTTTGGTTGTGTTCTTCTACTAAGCTTCTGTATCAACAGATATAAACATTACATGAAAGATGACAGTTCAATTAAACATTTATATTAATATTTGATTTACCTCTGATGAAAGCAAATTATTGTTGGGAAAATGTTTATTCCTCTTTACAGGAGCTTAAGCCTACCAACTCTTTAGTTTTTAAATTGCATATGCAATTTAAAAACTAAATCAGAGTGGTTGCTTTCAGCAGCTATGTTGAAATCAGTTTTAATAACCTTAGTAATTCTGAGCAAAAGTATTCTACAGGCTACTTAGCTTCAGAAAAGTGAACTATGGTCTATGTAGTATAGAAGTTGTATACATGTGCAAATACTCTTATGGTTGAACAGTAAAACCAGTTAACAATCTGCAAGTAAAATGGCTTATATTAAGCTAGCAAACAAACTAATGATCTCATTAATTCTAACTAAGTGACTGCATTGCCACAGCTTCACAGGTCATGGCAGACCAAACATGAGATCTGCTTTACATAGAGATTTACTGCCCTGTTATTCTAGAATGACAGAAAGATTATTTGCAGAAAAAGCTTGCTAAAGCTCATTAAAAATACATATTTTTAGTGTTAGGAAAGCTAAGTTGACGTCCAGGGTAAGGGAAGCCCTGTGTCCAGAATGGAGGATTGTGGAGGAGGCTCTGGCAAGTTTACTTGCAGACAAGCCAAAAACCTCTCAGGACATTTTCTTTTGACTCTTTCGTCTTTTCCTCTGACGATGTGTGGATTCCTTGCTTGCCTTGCAGCTAGGTGCTTGTCTTGATGCTCTGCAAGGCAGGATATTCTGACCCTGAACTTTGCACTGCATGCATATAAGAGAACTTAAAGCTGGGACTTACCAAGGCAGTGAACTTGGACGTATGGGGGACAGATCTGAGCTCTTGCCCTGTTAGGTAGGCGACGTCAGACCAAGTCACCACTGTGCTTGAGAATGGGAAAATGAAATAGGGCACATGGCATGAGGCAGGAAATGGTAAGAAATATGCAAATTAAAGTGAGAAGAAATACAATAAGTGCTTATTTAATAATTTAATGAGAACAGAAAACAATTAACTCTGTTAATTGATTATCTAGTTATGTTGCACTGGCACATGTACTATTTTTACAGAGATATTAAAAAAAAATTATACAAAATCCCAGGTGCCAATATTCTTTTTGGTATTAAATACCATGCTAAGCAGTTTTATATCACACAAAACTTGATTCTGAACACATTGAGGATGAGGGTTGGCATGGGAGTAGAGGTTAGAATGGCTGATCTTCAGTGGCTGTTTCATAAAAATTGCTCAGTTTTACTGCTGACTGGAAGATGGGAGGGGAATCTTTGTCTGTGGCACTAATATCACTTCATCTTGGATCAAGACAGTACTTTTGAAGGACATTTTTCTGTTGTTTCCATTTATGCAGCTGATGTTCACATAATGGAGCCCCTTTGCAGCATGCACATTGGCTTCTTTTTGGATTACTGACCTGGAAGACATGCTCCAGAAGCTCACCTAACTAACACCCATCTGCTCCATGGCATCAGACTAGTGCTAATACAGGGCCAATACAGGGTGTTTGGTGTCAACTGTTTTGTTCTGTCACTCAGCTGTTAGTGGGCTGCATCACTTGTAAATGCCCAGGAGCCCAGTCTTTGACTGTCACAGCCTGTACATCATGTAAACCTAGCAAGTTTCACCCTGAAGGATAGTAGGGTTTTTTTTTTAACCCAGGTTCTCCTGACTACAAGCCTCTTCCAGATTGTGAATACTCCATCAGCACTTCAGGAACATGCTCATCAGGGATAGATTTTGAAACTTAATGCAGAGCATGTAGAAAATTAAGTCAATACCTACATTTCTTCCTATTTTTATGTGAGTGAAAAACAGAAGTCTGGAATGATTCTAAAGAAAACCACTAGTAACAGCCATGACTCTGTGACCACCTAGTAGTGGGAAGGAGGAGGTGCAAGAGTGGGGAGGTTGTTTTAAATCTGGAACTGATTGCATTCACTTCAGCACTTCCCTGCATGGGTTTTTTTTTTTCCATTTGCAATTTTTAATTCAATTTTTTATTTTTATCTGGGTGTATCTTAAAGGTTTAAATGAACAAATTTATTTAATTTCTAATTGCAAGCCATACTTTTTGTTAAAATTGCATCTATTAGCAGCATGCTAATTTCAAATAAAATCATTACATATCAGACATACAAAAATATACGACCATACAAACATGATAAGAGCTTAGGGCTCTGAATTAAGGTGTGTTTTTTTGGTTTTAGATGATTAGGGTCCTGAAAAATTGGGTAGAATTTCAATATTTCAGGTTTCTGGGTGGACTGTAACAGACTGATGGCTTTTTATGTGCAGCCTGCTGCCTTTTGCCAATATGTTCAGTGCAGTCACTCAGTTTTGTCCTTTTATAGATGTTCCCCTGCTTTGTGCCATATTTTTTCTTTTTATTTCTCTTCCTTATTAATCTCTGGCATTATGGCAGTGTTTCTTAGCAAACAGAAATATCAACTGAAGCACAAACAAAAGCTGAAAAAACTGGGGCCCTAAATGGATAATCTCAAAGATTATTCCATAATTAATTATCCCAGATTTATCAAATGCCACATCCAAATAAGTTCAAACACTTAATTATAATCTTTCTCAAGACACGCAGCCACCCCTTTGCACAAGCTTTGGTTTCTATCACAAGCCTTGGTTTCTAGCACAGAAAGTTCAAACTGAATTCCATTAATAATGACAGGAAAAAGAAGTAATGTTGATACATTCTGAGGCATGTACTCAACATGTCAAGGTGATCATTAATGACTGACACCAATGATGTGCCACAGACAGCAAGATGTCTCTTTTGTGCCTGTCCTTTACTGACATTCTTGTCGCATCCTATTCACCAACTTTGTGCAGTGATCCTCTTGTGCTTTGAATCAAAAAATTTCCATGTAATTGTTAGTGGTTTACACACAATCGCCATTTTGTTCTATTTTTCACAGTTTTGTTTGTATTTTAATCACCTGAATGAAAAATGTTTTTCATAGCAGAAAGTACATATTTATATGTACTTGGATGAATATCATCTTTTTAATAGGTTATAAGCCTAAGTCCTGGACGGACACTCACAAATTCACTTCATTTCCCTGATTTCACATTTAGGTCTCCACATTAGCTATAAATGTGTAAAACTACATGGAGGTAGTTCCTATTTACTACGAAGCCAAGGAGGCACGTGGCCCTTTTTCTCTTTCACCATATGGCTGAAGTAACTTGCACACAAGCAATTTGTTCTGACTCAGCTGTTTCAGCAGGAAGGATTTGCAGAAGCAAGACTGGGAAATACACAAAATTCTCTTTCACTTCTGTGACAAGAGTTATATTTTTTAATTAGTCCCTCTTTGTCTTCCAAGGGCAGCTTGTAAAAATTTAATTCTGTACCTCGTTTGCATCCCACTTGATAAGGATATTTTCTATGTCTGTTTGGGGACTAGTTCTGAAACTTTCCAAGTTTTTAGAAATTCTTGATGAATTCTGTTGAGGAAAAGTAAGAGGTTTGGATTTTCTTTTCTCCCAGTAGATTTGATTCCATGAAGGTTATTGAAGATAGGTAGGGATCAGGGGGTGTCTGTGAATATTCTACTTCACTGAGCTCTTAAGTGTACCATCTGTTGGGAAGATCTTTATTTTAAATACTTGAAGGCCCAAAGTCTGTACATTGGGAAGGAATAAAAACCCTAGATTGTCTAATAATGGGCAGGAAAAAACTAGAATAACGTGTACCCAGTGTCTTGGGTACACATTAGTATCGTTAAAATCAAAGCAATTTGATTTACTAAAATCTGAGAAGTAAAAATAAAAAACTGAAAATAATAATTTGAAATAAATATGAGTTGATTTAAAAGTCAGTATTTAAGTATATGCATTAACTAAAAATCATAACCAACATAAGAAACAGAGAAAAAGCATAGAACATATAAGAGCCTTACTAATTTGCAGTGATGCTGTGAGATTTTTAAGTAACACTAGTTGAATGAATGTGGTGTTGCACATGTTTAGGAAGGAAGAACACAGCATCCAAATGACTTGTAAAAGGTTTTGAGTTTGTAGTTTCACAGAATACATTGGGTATATTTGCTGATGCCTTAAAACTTCAGGTCTCATACAGCATCCTGTAGCAGTGCTACAGATAAGAGCCTGTGAGAGAACATTCTTTTAACGTCATTGGCCCTTCAGCTTTTAGTTTAATATTTTAGCTGTTTCTAATTGTGTTCAGCTAAAACTTGGCATACAGTTTATGGGTTTGAATGCAATTTTCATTTCAGTAAAAAAGAAAATGGAAGAAAAAAGGCAAATTTTTGACTGTTCTGTTCCCAGAGTTATAAAATGGTAAATGAGATGAAAGTTTTCAGTATTTCACTTTTCCCAGATTTGTCCATATGTTGATTTCTTACAACATAATGCAATGTGGTGCAATACAGTACATATACATGCATCCATAGCCAAGAACTAATCAAAACACTCAACTTCGAACTTTCTTCAACAGACTTCAAGAAAACCAAATTAGTATCTTGTTCATGGGGGGAGATGTGTGTGTCAATGACTAGAAAAGGAGCTATGCACACTTTTCAGGAAATTGCATTAGCCTTCTTTAACACCAGAAAACTAAACTGTGAAGTTGATCTCAGAACCAAACCCTAATATGGATTGTAGGAAAGCTCCTGAACTTGTAGTCAGCAGATATGCCCTATCCTGTGTTTCACACCTCACTGACTCCCCAGAGCACCACTGCCAGAGCCAGCTGGCCTTCCTCATCCTTTCCTCAGCAAAGGCTGTAAGATATATGCTGCAGCTTTGCAGGTCTTTGGGGGTATAAAATGCCTCTGTCTGTCCCCAGAGAGACAATGGGATTACAGGGAAAAGCCCTGGGAGAAACTTTTGGTTTGTGATTGCCATAGCTGCAGCTGGGCCCACATAGTTGGTGGTTGGGGAAGAGGAGAGGAACGCTCCCTCCAGTCTTCTTATGGCTGTCATGATTGTTAGAAACGCATTTGCCATCTACAGACCATCTCTTGCTTGGGAAGAGATGCTGCTTGATAAGATCGCTGTTGGAGGTCATCTAGTTTATCTTGAGACCAGAAAGCGAGGCCATGGAGAGGAGCTCACCAGAAAAGGAGACTTCGTTAGCACAGACAAGACAACACTAGTCATTCAGCAAGTATTTAAGGCAGGAAAACTGTCTGGAGTTTGCTTAGACTTCATGCCAGAATATCAAGTGTGGAGGCACAGCCTCTTAATCAAGGAGTGTGGTCAGTCGGTTGATTGTAAGTGGGAGGAGGAGGGCACAGGCATCTCCCGGCTAGATGTCTGTGCTGATTTTGCTGATTGCAGGAACAATGGCCTCTGGGGCATTTAATAAAAAAATTATTAAGGGAGAGGCAGGACTGGGGCTATATTACCCATCCATGCACGAGAACAGGCATTTCTCCCCCTGAGGCAATATAGCAATGCACATAGTCTTTGCATGGGTGCTCTACTCCTTGTGATGTCTGAGAGAACTGCACCCTAAAGATAAAGCACAGCTTTTACCATTTTTATGGCTCTACTACAGCTTGTTTGGGTTTTGGTGGAGATAGCTGTGTAATAACAGAATTCTCATTTATGACCCCTTTAAAGCTGATGTAATTTAGCACAGGTAGAGTTATTACAGGGAATGCCAACTTGGTGCTTTCTGGCTCACTTGGCTGTTGCTAAATTTCAGACTAAGAGTTTCTGAGTACTTCACAATGAACTTATAATCTGTCCTATTGAAATGCATGGTCTACAGTAGTACCTGTAGGCCATGCATTGTGATAGCAAATTTAGTTCTGGCCGGAGCAAGTACACCACATCCACTGAGATGAAAGGAAGATGATCTGTCCTAGGCCAAGGGGAACACAATATAATATAAATTCTTTCAGTAAGTGACTGACAAGCTGATTTATGGCAATTTCTAAAGTAGTTTCTCTGCTTTTAGGTATAATTTACGTAGGTAGATGCATGGTGAGGTTCTTCAAGAATGTGCCTGATGCTCCCTAGAGGAACTTGCAAAGTCGGAGGTGGTGGTGGGACACTTGACTCCCATTGACTCTGAATTTTAATCAGTTCCATCTTTGCCAGCCACAACTTTAAAGTTCTCCCCTCTAATTTCCCACAGGCATAAGCAACAAAATGTTCCCAGTGAATTTAGTGGGGAGCTACAGAGAGCCGTGAAAATCAGTCTAGGCAGTTAGGTTCCTCAACAAGAACTAAGAAAAGTGTTCTCATCAATTAGGACTTGCCTTTCAGTAGTATTCACTGGTTTACTTTGTCTCTTGGAGCGTGCCCATCATCACAGGGAGGGGGCAGTTAACCAAAACCCAACAGGTTTTCTTGTAGAAATGTGGTTTACAAGCAATTATTTTAGCATAGGTTACCTAACCGCTGTTATTAATGGTAACTGTTATCATCAGCTGCACATGGCCATATGGACTATTTAATGATAGAAGAAAAACTGTTCAATAAATGACAAGTTATGATTTGTAAAGAAGAAGGAAAGGAGTAAGGGAAAAGAGACCGTAAAAGAACTACAAGCTCTTGATGATAGTGCTTTACATCACCCCCAGATCACTTGCAGGTGTACATGAGTCTGGTCACTCCTTCTTGCCCAGTTTTTGTATACAAGGTCATCCTTCTAGTGCTACCTTAGAAACTGGCCTTATTCTATAGAGGACATTGAATGATAACACTGCAAGTCAGCTGACTGCTGTGTCACAGAGCTGCTGCTTTCTACATTATTGCAACTGCCAGAGCTCTTACTGCTGCAGTTTTCTAGTCGCAGTGCGGCAAAGCAGACGCATAGAACCAAGCACAAAGCAGCACAGATTTTTTTTTTATTCTTATCTTTTCATATGAAGGAAATTTTCCTGGTCTTAGCATAGGAACAGACATGCAGCCTGGATGTATTGGCTTCAGCCTGGCAGCATTTTTAGCTAAGCAGGGACTGCTTGGAGCTCTGTACCCAAATTGCCTCTGAGGAAGAATGCCTGGGTTCCCACTTTGTGTACTAAGAGCATTTTTTTCTATGCCACAGTGATATACCTGCTGCAATAGGACAAAGGAGATGGTACTTGTCACTTTTTGTCTGACTGGGGCCTTTGCTGGCATTCCACTGCCGAAGCTGTGCCAGCGTCCCAGGGTTCTATAGATTGGTAATATAGATTGCTGCAACTTCTTACATCAGTTAGAGCAAAGCTCAAACAAGAAAACAGACTCTCTGACCTAAATCAGTTCCAGTCTCTCTGGATACAGGGCAGCAGTCGACTAGCAATGACACTACCAGCCATCAAGTGGAGAGTCTCTGGGATTGCAATCTGTATCAGTTGGAGTCTGAGAGAATGAAAACCTTTCGGTTATGCGGTCGCTTCTGCTTCTTCTAATACTACAATTACAACTACTACTACTTCTGTTTTTCTTGCCTGTAAGAAGCTATTAATTGTTCTTGGTCTCTGAGTGTATATTTGCCTGGATTAGTCTGTCTATAATTCAGTCCTTATCTGCTCCTGCTGGAAAACAGGGCATGAAGTCAGCCTGCTTTAACAGTTGTTTCTTTCTGCGTGATGCTATGCCGCTAGAGTGGGTTACGCTGACAACAAAGGAACAAGCACAAAGCACCACTTTCTCTGCTGGACTGTTACAGGAACATAAGTCTTCGATATGATGCCTTGGTCTCTTTCTGCTGGGGTTTTTTTTGTTTGTTTTGTTTTGGTTTTTTTAAAAATTCATCTAATCGGAGACCCGAACAGACACCATTGTGGATGTGGTTTTCAATGATTTGGAAAAGACAGCCTGTGGAGACTGCGGTTTGAGACAGCAACACATTTAGGTTATTGCCAATTTGAAATACTTCGTTTGTGAAGCACAGCCCTAAGGGACAAGCTCAGTAACTGAGAAAGAGATTGTAGATAAAGAAATAAAAATGACAAGCATAATGGAGGCTCTGCAAAAGAGACTGTCAGAGAATCAGTTCATGGATGGCAATTTCACCAGTCTGAATCTGAATAATTCATAGATTGAAATTACCCTGCTTTCACCTTTCCATTTAAAATGGCATGATCTGAATCTCTAATAAATTTTCAAGATAAAGTAAAATGCCAATTTGAATCTGAAGAGCTTTTAAAACCAGATGCTACACCCTGAATCTTTTGATACCTTTCACAATTATTCCATGAGAACCGCACTTCATCACGAAGCACCATTACCAGTGAAAATTACTGTGATTACAATAGCAACAATAGAATACCATCAAATGATCCCTAATTTGCCTAATTTACCAAGGCTGACTGTATGTCCATTGTGTTTCACTACTGTTTGGCATTGGATCAATATCACAGTGGAACAAAAATGCCTTAGTGTATGCTTCTTTTTGGTATCTTTAACTTTAACAGCACAGGAAAAATCTATCTGCTGTTAAATATTTTTACAGCCATTCTACATGCCTGCTCTAGGAGCTGATTGATTCTCCGTGATTTTCTTTAGTTCCTGAGTGTTGGATATCATTGTGTTATTAATTTGTTTATAATGTATACTCATGCACAAAGACTGCAGCTAATGAATACCAGCAGAGAGACCCTGCACTGCTGCTGCAGTAGCAGTGCTCTTGCAGGGGAAGACAAAATGAGTTTGATGACTTATGTGAATAATTACTTGAGTCTGGTTTACAAATGCATTCTAGCATAACCAGTTGTTGTTGTAGTACATGAAAAATGTATGCAATAGCCGTGGTCAAGAAAAACGATCGTGTGTGATACTAACAAGATTTTCCCCCTATTCGGCAATTAGCTTGGGGTTGTGAGAGACAGACTGCAACTCCTGTAGGTGTGTGAATGTAAGGTACACATGCATGTTCATAAATGTAAAGATACTGTGCTTTGTGAATATGTGCTGATCACTGAAAGTAACAACTTTTTCTGACAAACCAGGTGCAGTGTTTTGCCACATTCTGCTCAGCTGCAACAAATCCCTGTTTTGGAGGTCTGAATTTCGTATAGGATGATGCATGACTTCTGGAACAGTAAGTAGTATTAAGGCAATATGTTTGTGCCTGTAGCCACACTACAGAATAGTATTTTAAGCATAGTTTGACTCCTTGCAGTATAATTACAGTGGGGAGAAGTGAGAAATATGTATAGAAGGCTGGAAACAGGCATTCTTCTTGGAGATAACTGTATCTGCTGTCTATATGTGTGTGAGTTGTACACTTCAGGCTTGCTTTTCATTTTATAACCAGATTTACACTACCTTCAGGGAATATTTTCTAAGGGAGGAAGGTAAGCAGTATTTCTTCTTATTTATATGACTGTGTTGTATTTCCTTTGGGGAAAATGCATGTTTATAGCATGTAGTTCTATAAAACATCATGACCTCATGACATCCAATCCAGTATTTATTCACATTAAAACTGGACAAGAAAACATTTTAAATATGGCTTTTTATTTAAAATACACTTGTAGAAATGCTACACAAAATTAATTTAAAGATTAGGTTTGTATTCAGCTTTGAATCTCTAATTCTTAAATAAGAGCTGTTACACTTGAATAATAATGTTCTTGAAACCTTTGGATTTAAAATATTTTTGTCTTCTTAAAACACAATTTACTGTACTAAATTTCCTATATGTGAGTGGAGACGATTCTCTAGAGGGAGAAAAGACAGTAGCTAGAGGAATCTGAGAGGGCACAAAATATGATTATACGCAAATCTTGAGTTTAAATTATTCTCTGATGTGATTTAGCAAGCTGTTTTTCTTAGACAGCATGCTCTCAAGTTACTGCACTATCTGGAATTAATTATTCTATTCAGTGCTATGTTTATACTCTTCATTTTCACATAGTATTCAAAAATTAACAAAGAAAAATCCTTGTATAGAGCAAAGCCTGAAACTCTGGTGAAAGTGTAAAACCTATATTCTATTATTGTGATAATAAAATCAAGAGATGCAGATAAAACTTGTCTAAAGAGAATTAGGTGTTCTGGCTTCACTGGCTTATGATGAACATTTTATGCTTTTGGGTATGCAAATATAACGTATTCTGATATAACTACTATACTGCAATGATCATACAAACAGAAATAAGAGTGTTTGCAAAATAACATATCAGTACTTGTTAGCATTGACATTATTATTATTACTTCTAGTATCACATACTGTTTTGAAATCATGGTCTGTTAACCATTTTGATTCTTCAGAGTATTTGCATTCAGGTTTTTTTTACTAGTGTTATCTGCCATGACTGTCTATAGAGAATGGCTGATCATGTAATGCTAGATGTCTTCATTAACTGCTGCAGAGCAGATCTAATATGGAGTTTAAATGCTCTTGATGAGTTCATTTAAGGGCCTGGTCAAAACCATACTGTGGATCCACTCTGGAGTCCTCTAACTTATTTTGTGTTTGTATTATCAAATTTTTAATGTGCCACTGGCTTTGTCCCACTGCTTTATGCTGGCCTCACATTTCAGAATAAGCAATGGTGGTCAGGCCTAATACTATTTCTCAATGTACGTCACTGTGTAGTTGCCAGAGGACATTATGATGGTTCTCTCAGGAGCTGAGGTTATCTATGGGACTCCCTTATAAAGTACTCTGAAATTTCAAAGTTTGAAAACCTACAGGAAGTAAAGGCTGCCTTTTGGGCTGGGGTGTGTTTCAAAGAAGGGAGAACTACAGTCTGGCAGTAGAAAGTAATGCACATACAAATGGGGAAAAAAGCATTAAAACATTTTCACAAGATCATGAAGTGACTATTAGCAGTATTCCCTCATAAAAAGCTCTAAATTATAGTCAACTGTATCATCTATGTATTTTATGATATGGCTATAGCTAACTGTTGAACTGCTTAAGTCGTATACTTGTATGTGCAGAATTAAATGCCAGACTGTACAATATTAAACTTCTGACATAAACCCACTAATTTTATCAACAGCAATTCAATGGTTAATATACATTATATCACAAAATCATAGTCTAGTTTTGTGCCTCTGTTTTTCACTGTGTGTTGCTTGTCTATAAATGAATGTGCAATGGCAAAGTAAGGGCCGAAACACTTCTTTACATGAGTTCCCAAGTGAATGAAATTATTCAGTTGAGTAAAATTCCTTCTATGCACCTGGTAGACCCATGCTCTCATCTGCCGCCAACCAGTGATTATAATGCACATGTGAAAAACATACTGGAGGCCACTCTACTGACACTGAAGTTAAAAATAAGACTCCTTGTGCCTTCAACATAAAAGATGGATAAGTTAAGTTCCTTCCATTACAGCTTTCCCATGAAAGTTTTTGCTGTTTTTGTTCTTGATTATAGGAGTTCAATATAGCTTACACAATGTTGAATAGAAGATGCTTTCTGTTCACCAGGATGCATGACCTAGCTAAACATACACCGAAACCAGGAACTCAGGATGGGTTTATTTGCAAATGGAAGGGGCCTTCTTGCCTGTGGTTTTGTTGATAATACTTGTGCTCACTTGCTTGACAATTCTGCATTCTTATCAGTTCCTATAAAACACACAAGTTCTGATGTGTAATGGTTGTATCTATTTGGACAAGAGCGCTGAGGACAGGAGAGTCTGTTGTGGGTTTGGGTTTTTTTTTTCACCTTACAGTTGCTTTGAGTTAATTGCAAGTGCCTATGGAAAAACAATCCCCTGAGAATGTAGAGAAATGCATTATTGATAAGTATGTTTAAAGCATCTCCAGATTCCTTTGCACTCCTGCTGCTATGAAATTCATACCATTATTCCCATAAAAAAATCGTTGCCGTAAAGCAAGGCTGAAGTACCTTGAAAGGATAACAGCAACATTTCCAAACCAACCATTTCCATGTAGGAAATTCAGCTATAAACATAAGAAAATCCAAATGAGTTAGAAAATACGATTAAAATACTTAAGCAGCTTGCTCCCTTTTTGACGCCATGTGATAACTGCAGGATGTCACAGAGGTAAGCAATTTTACCATTTCAGTTTATATTATGTAGATATGATAAAAACCCACCTTTGGCTTTAGAAGAATTTGCATCACGTTTCACACTATAAATTCAGTTTCTTTATGGACCATAGATGTACACTTCCTCTGTGCTTTTAGCTGCACAGCTGTAACCTAACTAAAAGTTCTTAAAACTGAATGATTTCTGACCAGTCAAAAAGGAGCAATTCATTCCAACATGGGAATTGCAGTGCAGGCAATGTATCTCCCAGGTCTCATGCCAACAGAGCTTCCTGTTGTGGATTTTCTAGATCAGGTGAAACTCCTTATTGCATTAGAATTTGTCTTAACAAACACAAAGTTAAAAATTAGTGGGAATTCAAAATATGGCCCCATTTGTGCCTGAAAACTTGCCCTTTTTTTTTTTTTAAACTACATTTTAGTAGAGCGTTGGGGCACAGGGGCATTTTAGGGCTCTGGGGCACAGGTAGTGTACTGCTCAATCCCAAGGCTAAATAGAGAGGATCTAGAAGTTACAAAGAAGAACTCAATTAATGCCTGGCTCCGAGCCTGGTGTGAGGAAAGGGGCTTTGGCTTCTTTGATCATGGGTGGCTCATGCACCCCCTGACATTGTTGCTAAGGTTGGGACACATGGGTCTCCTAGAGGGGCTAAGGCCCTTGCTAAAAACCTAGTTAAGATCATAAATTGAGCTTTAAACTAGATGTGAAGGGGGAGGGGATTGAGACCAGGCTAGACAGGAGCGAGCCTGGATGTGGGGCACTAGGGATTAGGAGAGGGTGTGCTGGTGAGGACCACCAGTACATTACCACACAGGAAGTAGGGGAGAGTGCACCTCAGAGCGGTAAAGGAGATACAGGCACTCTGGTACAAACTACTCCAGTTAACAGGCAATTGGGAACAAACACTGTTCCCTCTAAGAGGGCTGAAGGCTCAGCAGCTCAGCTGAAGTGCATTTACATGAACACATGCAGCATGTGGAATAAGAAGGAAGAGCTGGAAGCTGTCATAGGGCAAGGAGGCTATGATGTTGTTGCCATCATGGAAACGTGGTGGGATGACTCATATAACTGGAGTACAGGTATGGTGGGGTACAAACTCTTCAGGAGGGATAGGAAGGGTAGGAGAGGAGGCGGGGTAGCCCTCTTTGTAAGGGAGGACTTGGACACCATTGAGATGGATTGTGGTGATGAGGGGATTGAGTGCCTGTGGGTTAAAATCAGAGGAGCCCATAAGAAGGTAGATTTTGTGATGGGAGTCTGTTACA
>WAAB01000744.1:0-19445 GCA_013389865.1 Piaya cayana
GGGAAATTACACATCAATGGGCTATTTTACCACCAGCTACCAAATGGTTTCCTAGTGTGAACACTGGGGTTGTCTCATCAAGGATAGGAGTTGGACTTGATGAACCTGACTTTTATCATATAATGGTTGGGGTTGGAAGGGATTCATTTCCAACATGGGTTGGAAATTGCAACTACATGACATTGAGGGGTTCCCATCTCTTTCTCAGTGTGTAAAATGTTCACGTGTGGCTGTTCACAGGGTATCTGAACTAAACAGATGCCCAAGCTGGGTTTTAGAACACTGCCTCAATGCTTCCAAAAGTTATTTATTTGCCCATTGTTGGTTTATATCTTTTGGAAGAGGGGAAACAGACTCTAAGGAATGACATTATAGCAAAAAAAAAAACCCCAAACAAAACCAAAAAACCCCAGACATTCAAACTCTAATAAAGGGGATGGTAAAAAAAAACCCCAACCAAGTGGTGAAGTTCCACAACTCAAGTAACAAATTCCCACTCTTAGTATGACTGCTGCCTTCACTACATATAAATCCAAGCCTAGTCAGTTCACTGTATAAATAGGTCCCATTATTTCTGTATTAAACATAGGGTAATCTACCCTACAAACTGAAAACACCAGGCTTCAAAATTCAGGCTAAATATACTCTTTAAAAGATATTTGCTAGAGGAGAAAGCAGGCTTAGACAACCTCTGTCCTTCTGTTACTGTGCCCTATTGTCATCACCCACCCCACTGTTTACAGGCAATCCTTGCACCAGCCACATTCATGTATCACTTTTCATCCATCCACTCCTATACAGCGCATAAAATCACAAGGTGTGCTGCCTAAAGTAGACTGCAATTGCCTTCCTCACCTCCTACCCCCCAAGAATTACTAGTAACAAAAAATAAAATCAATATAATTTAGAACAACTTGAGTTTAAGCAGTGCACCAGTACTGCAACCCTGAAAATGGAATTACCAAGAACTGAAAAAAAACCCCTCTACTTTCCTTTTAAAGGCAAAAGAACTTTGAGTTTCAACAAAAAGTCACCCTTTCAACGTATTTTTTAATTTTCCTGCCCCTTTCCCGTAATCATCTGTTTATGCCATTTCAAGCATTCATTCAGCTTTGGGCTACTTCACATGTGCTCTCCCCTGAGTTATTGCATCATAAATTACTATTGTCCCCGAGAGACAAAAGCAACTTCTCATCTTTTAATTTCATATCAGTTTGAAGAGAAAGATGAAGTAATTTATAACATACGTTTAAGAGATTCTCTGCCCTCTAAACATAGAAAAATTGAAAGTTTAAAGATCTTTCAGATACTTCTGCCATCTTCTTATTGCAGGTAAAATGCAAACTTTAATTTTTGTAGCACTCTTTCCAACGAAAGCCTTTAAAGGTATTTGGCAATTTACAAAAAGTTACATTTAACCAAGCTTTATTTAAAGATCACTGCAACACACCCATACGCCTTTTACACATGTGCCTGCGTGTTTTTCTTTCTCAGAGGAGTTATTAAAATTGAGAAGTGCTTTTCTTGATTTCTCCAAGATAGCTGCACTGTATAACTCGGAAGGAAGTCACCACACAGTTTTGCCAGTCCGTGAAAGCTTTTTCTGTTTCACTCATTTATTCTAGCTCTCATGTCAATGCCATTGTTCCATAACAGTTAAGGTTTTACAGCCTTAAAATAATAGACATATCTTTTCACATTTTACAAGTCTATTCCGCGTTGTTTTCACTTTTGAGAAGCAACAATACATGACTTTGAACACCAACTATCACATAAGTGACCAGAAACGTCTATGCAATTCTAAACAGTGAAGTTCAGCTGAACGTTACGTCAGGATCTCCTTCTGCAGTTTCATTTTAGTTTTTTCTAGAAAGATAGATTCTCTGAAAATATAAAAGAGACTGCAAATGATCAGACAGCAACTCATATAGACAAGCCAGACAAACAGAGATGCGTTATTGAACAATGGTTAAAGCGTCAATCACAATATTTCTCCATTCCATGCATTCCACATCCTTCTGTTCATCTAGAGGACATGATGAAATATGCTTCAACTACTGCTTCGATTATTCTGTAACTTTATCCTTCTGTCTTCTCTTCTACAGAAGAAATTGTACAATATATTAAAATTGACATAACAGCCCTATTGTGATCCAATTCTGTATTGGTTCCCTCGACTCCTATGTTTCTTACTACAAGTAGAAGTAGGCAATAAAGCAGTTTTCTTCTGAAAACCAGTTTTCAAAGCCTGACAAACGCATTTGAGCTCGAACAATTCTAAAGAAAATGTCACATCTAATGGAACATTCTTCTACTGGAGAAAAGTCATCATTTGAAACGAGATGTAGAGGGCAGCAAACAATCATTAAGATGATTTATTGACAACATCCACTCACCGCAGAAGTATCTGCCTGCATACAATTAGGTCTTAGCTTTTCAATAGTGTTTTATTGGCAGTGGAAAATGCATCAGTACTTTATTGAAAGAAAGCAATAAATAATACTGTGATAAAAATAGTTCAAAAGTAGACTGTACATATTGTTACATAATCTGAAAATACACAAAAGATTAATAGAAAAACAGAACAGTAACAATGAATTTCAGTTTTACAAGCAAGTTAAAAGTGGAAAACAAAATAAGAAAAAAGACATGCTATATATATCGTTACATAATAAATAATGCACCATCTGAACAGGTTCTGGCTGGCTTTTTCATAGGCCATTTACAAGTGTCAGATACATTTTCTACTCATACAGTCCAAAATGGCTACAACCATCAAAATTAAAAGTCCAGAAAACTCTTTAGAACAAGTTTACAAAACACAAAAGATGACTTTCGTAAGAAAAGTAAGGCCTTTATTAGAAGTTGCACTGCTTTAGTTTTCAGCCTATTGTACCTTCATCTTTCACTACTCATTTGACAGAAGACTGCAGTGCTTTGCGATTGGTCCATTAAAACTAGTTTCACCAGCATCTTTCCACAATCAAAAAGATCAAGGACAAAAACTCTCTGTGGCCTGTGAATAACGACCAGGAATTATTATGAAGTCTGTCTTCCTCAGTTAAGGAAAAAAAAAAAAATACAAACAGTTCTTGGTTTATGGCTTGTTTTCAGTCACTGTGAAGGTGATGCTATACAAGTACAGCAGAGAGTGTTATGACCGAGTCAATCACTTCTAAAACATATTCCGTAGTGTTACAGCTCTTCCCAGCTTTAAAAACAAGGTATATTTTAAATAAAGACAAATTCCCACCACATGACAAATCCTCTCTGTGGAAAGGTACAGCTCTGAAAAGAAGAACAACTGTGTACCACACCTTCTACAACATAGGCTTACCTGAAAAAACAGCTGGGCTTGTTTTCAGATCTAAGCTAACAGTTCCAAAAGACAAAATATATACTGCTCGGTGTCAAGATACTTTTACAAAGGTATTAAAATCCTTTTCACTTTCAGTTTCATTAATAAAAAACAATGATAATTACAGTAAACTGCATAATTTACAAAAACCCTATATTACTTATAGGGACATATACATACAAGCATTACAGTACATTCAGTTGGAAAGACTAAAATTAGAATAAAAAAAAAATCAGCAATGATTTGATTTGTAGACTGAATAGAAACGGAAAAAAAGTAAGTAACTATATAAATGAGAAGTCACATAAATATAAGAAACATTTAGATTCTAAAATATTTTCTCTATAGTACTCATGAATTTATTTGCTAATTAAAAACTCTGTAATAAAATATCTCAAAGTGTCCATTTAACAAGTATTAACAGGTTAAGGGTTCCAAATGTTCAAAATGCTGCATATCACCGGTAGAAATAGTGTGGGTAAACTGCAAAAAACAACAACAAAACAAAAATATCCGTTAGCAGTCCTTTTAAAAAGCGTTTCATTCTAATTTCTGACAAACAGCTCAGTAGTGTAGCAGTCATGCATCAAATTACGGTCATGCCATGATGTACACAATTTTATTGTCTTCTGTTGCAATGCCAAATGAATCTTGAGGTCAAACATTTCTGATTTTTATCCTAGATCATCTGACTACAGAAAATCCTGAAAAAGTGAGGAGAATCTGAGGAAGGGGAAGACGTAACTTCCGTGTCTGGAAACTAAAAAAAAATTCAACATAGCCCCTGAGATTATAAATTGACAGATCCACATGATCTGAGCTGCTATGCACAAGAACTGCCTTTCTCAACATTTTATACAGAAGAACTGCTTAGAGCTAAACCTGAATATGCAAAATGGTTCAGAATTTGAAGAAAACACACCCAGCACATGAACTGGTAGGGCTGTTACTGGTGAGAAGAAAGGGAAGAAGCTGTAACTAGAAGAGAAAGGCAATTCCTACCCATGGAAGACACCAGCTAGTGAGAGAGATAGTCAGTGGATTTTTATTTCTTTTTTTAAATCCAATATAGAAAAAAAAAAGTTTCCAGACTTGTTTGCAAAACAAGAGAAATACTGTTCCCTGAGAAATTACAGCAGAAGCTGCTGAAGAAAAAACATTCCAAATCCTGGAGTAAGCCAGGACTACGTATCCTTCATAAACCTGAATATGTGTACTTTGTGTTAAACACTTGTGTTATCAAGCTGCCTTTTATTGTCAGCACTCACAGCTACCAAATTCAGGCTGCAGGTAGCTGAATCCAACCAGACAGTGGCATGAAGCACTCCAAGAACTGGAAAACTATGCCATTATCCCCTACAACACTTCAATATTGAAATATATGGTAGTGGGGGAACTTTGACCAAGCAAAGACCCTGAAAGATCAGTAACGTCAACTACAGTGCCACACACTAAATGATTTTCTCTCCTTTCTATGACCCATTTAGTTCTCTTCCCCACTTTCACCAGCTGGTTCATCCAGCCTTTGATTTCAACACCTTCTACATAGCTGTTTAGCAGGGACTATTTAAGGCTTTAAAAAAAAAACCTCAAAAGAATACAATATTTACAGAAGTAAATATGTAAACACTTATAGTCTCCATTGTTATACTGAAAATTCAGAGCTTATTTTCTACTTTGAAAGCCTGAAACACGTTTGTGTGAATTCGCTGTACTGAAATATCTGACACTTCACTGCATAAACAGCTGCTTTAGTGTTACACCTATCGACTTTACTCACCAGGAGAAGGCTTTAACAGGAGTAGGTCCTTACTGTAGCAGAATCCAATCTTTGTGTTCCTGATACACTGCCTATTTCAAGAAGCACGGGAAGACATGCAGAACACAGCATGCATGTTAGTTTTCAAAAAAAACACTCAACACAGCAATGTGATTACAGCAACTGAACTCACCCAATTCTAAGGTTACAAGTTAGAAAAGCAGATTTTTTTTACTGTTTCTACATTAACCACTTCTAGGTTGAATGACTTACAAAAAGAATCCTAAAAAACCCTCTCTGTATGCCAACTAGCACACAAGCGTAGGCAAAGGTAATGTTATAACTAGCATATTTTCTATTTTATATAACTTATTTATTTTCTTCTCTCCTTTTTATTAACATCACAAAACCAAAAGGGATTTACATGGGTAAAGACTTCACTTATTTATCTTAGAGAATCTTCCAGATGAATTCCGGAAAATATTTTGTGCTAGTGACAGTATTAAAATGTAAAAGAGCTCATATTTTAGAGAGTAACATCAGATGCAATGTCGCTTCTTTCAGTTTTACTCATGAATGCAATTTTCAGAATCTGAGATAACTCTGACAGATTATGCTGAACTTCTCACTCTGTCCGTTCCAATTAGGAACATTTTCACTTGTTTTATGTAAAACAAATTCCAGTAAAACTTTATTCTCATGGTACTAAAGAAAATGTTTTTAAGCAGTCAAGGTATCTCATATGACATGTGATCAACTTCCACTTCCAGACGGGGATTTTCGGGTTTGTTTGGGGTTTTCTGATCCACCTGTGTGTGTGCATATCCACACATATAAATCATTAAGTACAGAGAAATCATAGAATCACCAGGCTGGAAGAGACCTATTGGATCATCGAGTCCAACCGTTCCTATCAAACTAAACCATGTCCCTCAGGACCTTGTCTACTCGTGCTTTAAACACCTCCAGGGAAGGTCAATCAACCACCTCCCTGGGCAGCCTGTTCCAATGCCCAATGACCCTTTCTGTAAAAAACTTCCTCCTAATGTCTAGCCTAAATCTCCCCTAGCAGAGCTTGAGGCCATTCCCTCTTGTCCTGTCCCCTGTCACTTGGGAGAACAGGCCAGCACCCTCCTCTCTACAACCTCCTTTCAGGGAGTTATAGAGAGCAATGAGGTCTCCTCTCAGCCTCCTCTTCTCCAGGCTGAATGAATGAATTCAAATGTTTCAAGTACAATCAATACTTAAGTGACCAATGTAGATAGAGGCAATGCAGTTTTAGTTCAAGTTTTAATAATCTCAAACTCTTCCAAGGGAGTTTTACTGACATCGTCAGTAAAATCCATCTTCAGATGGATTTTGCAGAATTTCAGAAGTGGAACTTACATTGGTCTAATTGCAAACTATGCATCATATGATTAGAAGACTTCTACTTAAATGTCTTTTTATTTTTCTGCTTAAAATAGATTTACTGACAACTATTATTGGATTAACAAAATAAGGATTAAGTAAGAAGAAATTCCACATCTAGAACAGCTTCCTGAAATTATAAAGCGCCCTATGGTTAAACACAGTGTTATATATACAACCATGCACAAGGCAGATGCTTTTATGCAGCAAAAAGGTATTTTGAACTTCATTTCTCCGCCATCTCAAGCAAAAAGTGCATCATGCTTAAAATAACAGAAAATCAATACCATCGATCTGCATCTTCTTTGGCTGCATAGAGGGTGAAGACATCGAGGTTGTAACTCTGAAATTCGCAGGCAGAGTCTCTGCTGATCCAGCAGCTAAACCTCTTATGTCCTTTGGTCTAAACTTCTTTCTCCATGAAGGTGCTCTCCTAAAGCTCTTATCATCATCCTGTTACATTGACAAATATCAATAGTGATTGAAACAAACATAGGACTGTTAGTGACACAAAAAGGATTACTAACAATCTTCAGTAAGTGTATCAGCACCAAATGAGTTAACTTGCAGAATGCTTTAGGTGCAACAGCAGCAGAGGCCTTCATATGCAACAATCTGTGTTCAGTTGCTCAAGTGTAGGCTCTTCAGTTCAGTTACTATGGAAATTCATGGGCTTGGCACACTTAGGAAAGCATCTTGTACTTTGTAACTCATCCCTTAGTGTAATTCTTAAGCGTCACATCATTCATTCTTTAAGAGATGTCAGGACTGGAGTACATGAGCAAAACTGTTCTGAGAACCCTGATATACAGAGGCTTCATTTGACAATTGCTTTTTACCCTCTATTCTGTCTTACAGGAATGATGATACAGCCATCATGCTTTCTCATGCTACAAATTACAAGTGATAGTGAGGGGAAAAAAAAACACATAAGTGCAGTAAATACTACACGGCCATGCAGTATTCTGCTTAAGCACTTGGGTAAACTTGGGCATTAAACGTAATGCAGGTGCATTTTCCCCCCCATTTAGCACACTTGCATCTTCAAAGCGTTATTTCACTTTAGAAATACAACACTGCGCTTACTAAACACAATAGTTTCAGTCCCACTTCCAAAAATGTACTTTGCAAATCACCTTGGTGCTTTCAAACTCAAAGTTATCTTACCTAAATACACAAACCCTGCCATATTTACAAACTCTAAGACCAAGGTTTCTGTCGCTATTCTGTCAATAGCTTAAGTGAAAGATTTCAGCTTGAACCTCTTTAACAGTTCTGATAAAGTTCCCGGGACCATAAAATGGGTCAACAGCTCAAGTAACTTACTTCATCAAGTCTTCTGTCAGTGCCCATAGCAAGAAGGTTATTAAATTCCCTCTCCAGAACAGCACGAGCCTGGAGTTTACAGTACAAAAGAAATTAAAATTAATTCCAAAAGATTAGTGGTTAGTAAACTATCGTAATTTTTTAAACTTACTATCACCCAAATGGTTTAATACCTGATCAGATTAATAAACTTACTACTTGACGAATTACAATTGAATTAGTCACTTATTAAAAATTTAAGGAAGACTTAACTGCTCTCCTCTCCCTTATTCGTGATGTGAGAGTTCATGATTTCTGGCTCAAATTTATTTATTTCAGAACAAAAAGTAGCAAACAACAAAATGATGAGTTTTAGACTAATGTTGTGAAGATGAGCTATGAGGAAAATACTCAAACAGTATTTTTTGTTTAAAAAAATTTATCAACCGGATCTGTTATTAACAGCTAGTGAACAGTAAGAAAAGTACAGTTTTATGTTCTTCTCTTGCAGGATAACAGAGTACTTTTCTAACGTTTCTAGAGCTGGGAACAGAAGGGCATGCGCTCACCTATGCAAAACTCAATCAGTTGCATTTTTAACCTTCCTAGAGGGAAGAAAAAGCCATAACGTAACTAGTCGCTTACCTGTGTGTTTTGAGTGGGTATTTGTAACAAGAGGGCTAATGCATTGTAATCAAATGATTCATCTAAGGCCACAAGTGCACCGTGAACTCCGCTCTCTATAAGGTTATTCGCATATTCCTTAAGACCAATGGACGCTACCCAGTGGATCATCCTTTCATTGCTCCAGACAAGGACATCTGTGGAGATAAAAAAGTTGACCCATTTACAGCAAGGCAGCTTTTCTGAACCAAAACCTCACTGTTCTTTCTTCACCCCTATGCTTGCATCAGGATTGATTTTCACATGTACACAATTCATCATAAAGGCTCTTAAGTAGTAGCCTTCAATAAATTTTGTTATTTAGCATTTAAGTTGTGATCTAATCCGCCCTTGCCTTTTTGATGCACATGAAATGCCCTGAATCAGCAACAAAACTTTATGTTTAGACTCCACTGCTCACTGTCAGATTGTTTCTGTACAGTAGTTTTCATAGAATCATAGAATCACCAAGTTGGAAGAGTCCCACTGGATCATCGAGTCCAACCATTTCCTTCTGGTTACAAGGAACAGTCCTCACTGAATCTCCTCTCCCTGCCTAGAGGGAGGCTACACTCACAAGTTCAGCTGGATACACCATTCATGCAGATGGGGAACGCAGAATCTTTTGTTTTATACAGCCACTTAGTGGCCTGGACCCAACCCAACACAGCAAATGTTTGTGGAAGAAAATTTACTACTCAAAAGAAAAATCTTACAGCAATTTCTCATAAGCTTCCTACTGAATTTGAACGGATAGTTTTATTTATTATTGCTTAAGGCTTTTTTTTAGTTTTATAATTTTATCTACCTTTAAATTCTGAAGGTGTCCAGTTTAGTAATGCAGACTCAATCCTCAGCTTGTGCATGTTTACTACTACGCTTCTCCGCAGTCAGAAATTTCATGTAGAAGTAAACATGTTACAAGTTCGCTAGAAGGCATTTCACACTGTAACAGTTCCACAATCAGCACACTCATCTTCAAGCTTTTCCAAGGAAAATTATTATAAAGCAGTCTTTCTTTACAGGTTCAGCTCAAACATCAAACCAACAACTATGCTCTCACAAGCAGGGTCTTTACACTACTCAGGAGCGTCTATGCCAGTCAAACTGTTCTAATGATCTATTGCAAATTTCTATAGGAAGTCTTGGAAAATATACTTTGAGTTCCCATACTGCCTTCTCTTCTTCCTCCTTTCTTGTTCAATAATTGTGAATGTGGAAAATACAAGCACCCAAGTCACCGGGTTATTTTTTCATAAAGTGCTGGGTAATAAAAATTATCAGCCACAAACAACAATAAAATCATATAAAATCATATAAAATCATATAAAATCACAAAAACTTTTTCAAGACCCTCATCCTAAAGCATTAGGGTTCATTGCAAGATTCATAGCAGTATGAGTTTTAAAAGAATCTGCATTTGCAGCACATCTCTGCATGAGTGAATGATGTGTTAGGGTTCTGCACCTCCAGTATGTAACATCTGAGGTTTTATAAATAATTCTCCCCTCTAATATCTTTTTCTTTTTCCCCCTTATAAATTTTTTAAGCAGATCAGTGAAAACACATTAGAATCACACTGGGGTCAAGACAATGCACTAACCCTTAATTTCATTCTGGCTTTCTTCTCTTTTTCTTTCAAGTTCTTTTCGATCGTAATTCAGTCTTCGGAGGCACATAATTCCACACTGAAAACTGTTTCTGTTTAGAAAAGAAAAAAAAATAATTAGAAAAAACCCATTTAGAGATACCAGAAATATTTGATGTAAGTTAGGTCTCAAGCTTAAATTTCTTTACCTGTGAAAGCTGTCCACCATTTTAAGCTGCCCACGCAGATCTTTTTTAGTTAAATGGTCCAGCATTCGAGCATCAACGAGACATTCCATGAAATAGCTGCGATACTGAGGGAGCCCCAGACTGGGGAGCCATTCATTGCCAATCCACTCATGGTTCATATCACCATATGCTAATGTCTGGTTTTGAAAGATTAAGGAATAAGCTTATTAAAAGGAGAGCAACGGCTTTTTTAGATAATATGTTTTAAAGAAAAAAAGTAAAACAATGTTTACTTAATTCTTAGCCTGTCAGGTAAGCAATGAAAACAGAATCCTACACGTATGTTTTCTGAAGTAAACCTCATAAGGAAAATCAACTTTAGATATTCAGATGAGAAAGTCAAACTGCCTTATTGTATTTCATGTTGAAGAGTATAAAAAAACAGGCAAAAAAAAATTAAAAGACTAATCTGATAACTAGAGCCATAAAATGTCATTTTGTTAAGATGCTGAAAATTTTGTGTCTCTTGAAATCTGGGGAGAGTGAGAAGGGATATTTTACTTTTCACATTACTATATAAATACATGACATGAAAAAAATTAACTGCAGGCTTGTTCGTTGTTGTTTTTTTTTTTAAATACTCTTAACCATTTTCAAAAACTGATTGCAATCAAGTAAGCAAAAAACAATAAACCCCCATTACTGAAGAACAAGCAATTCTAAATGCTGGGGCGGGGGGCTGGTGAGAGGGGAGACTTCCCTCACTGCATTTTAGACTTGTGAATCATCTGGCATTTTTTTGAGAAAACTTCTAAAAATAAGAGTTTATGCATCTAATCATTTCTTAAGCAACAAGAACATGCAGCTCAACAGATCAAGTCAAGGCTAGTAATTCATTTTTACTGGGCAAATAAAACCCCAGAGCTTTATTTATCCTCTAGAGGAAACATCATCTAGAAAAGAGCAAGCCCACATGCATGCATTTCTTCAAGCCATCGCTAGGTAGCAGACTGAAAGAACATGTTGTTCTTGGAATAGGGAGGCAAGCTACGATTGTTATCATTAACAATCTGCAAATGAGTATCTGAGACATAGTTAATGGGACTTAAATGGGTTTAAGCTGGAGGGTAGCCAAGAAAGATGAGTTTACGCTGTCCAAAGACAGTGGTCACAGGCAAATCCTGAGTTTTGTTTATATCCCTGTATAAAATACTCAACTATCTCAATCCCTGAAAATGCAATTAGGATTTGTTGCCACCTTAAGGGAAAACAATTAATCAAGGCAGATTAAAGAATTAGCACACAGAAATCTACTTAACTATCTAGGTTAACTTTGTCTTGCAGCACACCTGTGACAGTGGCCAGGCTGAACAGGGACTTTCTGTTGGACTTCTGGCTTCCTAGAGAGGCATCCCCTCCACCAAAAGATGCCATGCTTCACATCATTAAATTATTTTTAATTTTGATCTAATATGCTCAATGCATAGAACACAATAGTACTTATTACAGTAACTGCATTTTGGTGATTCGTATGCCAGGGGATAACCTGACAGACTTCAATACTTTTGCCCCCAGTGGCCCTACTAAAAATCCTTATCATAGGTTTTTTTGTAAAATATTTTATTAACAGAACATCACAAGTTTCCAATGACGAACCACCAAAATACTTAAATCACCCAACTATAAAAGCGCATCTTCAAAGTACGCTTTATACAGAGATAAGCTTGTATGTAGTTTCCCTCTCTCCCAATTCCCAAGCCACACCAAGATTCATTAAAAGAAACTGCTACAAAGGAAAAAAACAGATTCTTTCATGCTCTAATTATTGTGACAGTTTTACAAATACTCTATAGTATTACATAAAGTTTCCAACCTGAGCCCAGCTTCCCTCCTCATCCTCCTGTTACGTGGTTAGAAAAGCAAAAGAACACATACGTATTAGTATTTAAGTTTAGTAAGGAGATCAAAGTTAAAGATGCACTGCAAGACTAATTCTACTGCATACTGAAAAGTCCTAGATAAAGCAAGCATCATGCATTGTAAAAAAAAAAAAATAAACAAGGCACTCATTTTCATATGAAAGGTTTCAAAATTCATCTACTTCAGTTTTCCAGAGAGAAGAAATTTCCACACAAGTAATTCAGTTTGTCAAAGAGTTAATCAAATCAGAGTTGCATTTTACAGATTAGAAAGATCTGTTTACAATCTTATCAATGTTGATTTTTTTTTTTCCCCCTTCTGAAAAAAAACCTATCAAGATGCAGGCTACAAGGTTAATAATTAGAAGAAGCAATGATCCAGAATGTTAATGCATTAATTTGAGGAAAGAAATAACAAAAATAAATGAAAAGAAAAAAAGACCAAAGGGCACTTGATTCAAAGGTTCAAAAAGTGGGAAAAGCACTCTAAGGAATGAAGTGGCAACACCATAAACTGACCGTTTGCTGTGTGGCTGTAAGATTTTCCATTTCTTCGTGTGTTACCCAGACATTTCCCGTGGTCTAATATGACCCCACAGGGAACCAATCCCATCCAGTGAAAGGAAAGCAGTAACAAAGAGGAGAGGTTGCAGAACATATAAGCAATCGGTACATGTAAGGAGCAGGCACGGGCAAAAGCAATGGTTTCTAAAGTCTTAAGTATAGGTACATCTATGGAAAGTAATGGCATGGAATAAAAGCCTATTAACATGGATCACTTTTCTTCAAAGATATTAACAAAATCGAATGTGATAAACAGCTTATACTGATGCAATTAATGGGCAAACAATTGACTCTGCTCTAATCTGAAAAATGCATTTGTAGTCCAGTACGTAACCCCAGGATCTCAGGAGTAACAGACTCGCTCATGAGAGAGAATTCACGCTAACAATAGATGTCTAAATTTAGTATAGCATAGAGACAGGTGGACTCCTAGTTTACATAGTCTGAATCATTACTTGGAATTAACGGCTTTATACATAGATTAAAAGGAGCCTCTGACTATTTTACAAATTTCTATACAACCACTTATATTATTTCTGTATTTTAAATTATTTCGAGGCCAAAAGATAAGGCAAATAATATGCAGTCTAAACATTTTGGATTATATACTTACACTGACATATACTTTTCTTCCCCTTAAGAATGAAAACGTAGTTATTCCTTCATTTAACTTCCATGAAAGGAAGAAACAAATCTGCATTTAAAAAACATGTGTTCCTCTACAATGTAATGTCTTCAGCAATTCTTATTTGACGCTCAAATCCTTTCAGCTACATGTTTACAGTAGAAGCTCTGGAAATTCTAATGGTTCTAAGAGATGTTTAATGCTGAATCACTTTCCTTACCGTCCTTGAAGTGGGAGGAGCAGATGGACTTGTTAGTGACATGATTTCTTGAATGGCCAGCCTCAGCTTCAGTCTGTGCAGAGGATTGCTGATTCCAATTTCACGCTGTATTTCTGTATCAGACAAGGCTGACATGATAGCACCGCTTTTCACATTTGCTCGGCAAGCAGCCACGTACCAGGCTGGCATCCCAACCCACAACTGAAACAAAAAACCCAAATTAAGCAGAATTTGGAAAGCATTCCTGACTACAAAAACTTGAATTCTTTAGAAGTTTGTACGCCATGGGGGGGTGGCATTTATTTATTTTGGAAGGGCTGCTTACCTCCAACCACACAACCACAGTAGGACCATCCCACTGCGCAAAAGGCAAACCTTGTCTTCTGGCTTCCTCTAGCAACTCATGCCTATGATTACAGAAACAGTTATTAATAACAAAGAAACTAGTTGCAACTGGATGTTACAATTCAATCAATCTATTCAATTTACTGTCTTCTTTCCAGTAATTACCTTTCTTCCTTTCTCAGCCTTATCTGATACACCCACTAAGGCAGCCACAGCCCAAGGTCTGAAACTGCTACAGACACTCTAACCAAATACTGCCAACACAAAGTGGAAATCTGGGGCTTATTTGTCAATCAGATCCTCAACTGCTGCAATTTTCTGTCCAGTAACTTAGGCTGAGTCAAAGCAGTCACTTTTCCTCAACACACAGATTTAAAACTCATGGGAATGTATAGGTACAGCAGACATCCACGCCATCGTAGTGGCACTGTCCATCAGGCTCTCGAGGCTGGAAACTGGGACAGAAACCTTTTAACTGGTGAATTGCAGCCTGTCAGAATTTCAGACACAGTTTCAGACAACCATTATAGTCAGAGTGCCACGCTTTGGTAATTATATTCTGTAAGGCTGTGTACTGAAACTCAGCTTTCATCTCCTATGACAGCCTCATTTTCTTTGTTATTCTGAAACAGAGGAGACCCAATTTTAATACCGACAACTCAGCTTACAGAAACAATGGAAGCTCACAAGACCCCTATAAATAGCTGTCAAAAACACTGGAAAAACCAAGAGACAAGAAATAGCATAGCAAGTATAAGCATGCAATGTTGTTTTGGATATGTCTGTCTGGAAAAAAAGGATAAAATCTGAAAATAAAAAAGCATATTTAAGCTGACTTGGAAAGTGAGCTGTATATGCTTAAGTCTCCACTCACTCTCCTCTGAAGTTCAGAAAAACAGCTTCACCTAATTGGACAGGTTTCAATGTTTCATATTTTTTATTCATGCCTGCAAGGGTAGAATTAAGATAAGCAGAAATACTACAGGCTTGCTAGAAAGCTACCACACAAGACATGTTGAAAAGGGGGTTACTGACAAGACTAGTAGCTTCCTTTGCTACAAGTGCAAAACAGATACGCAGTACTCGGCTCTTTCAGACATACCAGCATACCTAAGATCATTATGTTATATTTGAAGATAACTAAATATAAAAAATACCCAGTGAAATAATAAATATACTGGTGAATATTGTTTTAGCAATACAAACTACTTCTCTACTTGCATATCAATAAATTCCCATTACTCCAGAAGAACATCCCAATAGTTCACGCTAATTAAATGAGCCGCCCAGGAAGAAGGGGAGGAAGGAACTGTCAGATAACTGGTTACAAATAACCAGTCTAATATACCCATTTTAAGACACAACAATGAAGGTGGAAATAGCATTCAGCAGTTTGCAGCTCAATAGCTGGGCTTTACTAACAAAGACCAGGCCATAAAAGTTAATACATATGTATACACTTCAAAAAGGCACATATAGTTCTGAATTAGGAATGAAATTCAGCTATTTTCCTGCTACTGTGGAACACACTATATTAATCCCAGAAATGACTACTCCTGAACATATTCAGTTTTGCTTAACTTTGTTTTTTTAAGATTAAAAACACTAGAAAAAATGAAATAATAAGATATTATACTGCTTGGTAAAAGCAGAATAAAATGCTTAATACTGTATTTGACAGAAAGGAATACAATGTTTTCTTCCCCAAGTAGTTTAACTTCAAAATCGGTGTCTTTCTCTTACTTTTCAGTCATTGTGGTAACATGACCATGCAGTAAGGGAGGCCCATGAGTGATGAAAGAACACAGACATACTCAAAGTAGCCTCCGTCGTGACAAAGATGACCCCACGAGAGAATGTGATCACTGCAGCCCCCCCCGCTTGTAGAGCTGCCTGGGGTACTGCAAGTAAAAGAATTGCAGTATTATTTCTGCTAGTTTTATGG
Source organism: Piaya cayana (assembly GCA_013389865.1). NCBI lineage: Eukaryota > Metazoa > Chordata > Aves > Cuculiformes > Coccyzidae > Piaya > Piaya cayana. The sequence goes on from WAAB01000744.1 coordinate 15,890, forward strand.
AAGTATTCCTGTGTACTTCAGGTTAAAACAGCAAATAAATTGGAGATAAGTGGTACAGGGAATGCATCACAAGCACAAGAATTGTGTGGCTGGAAGAAAGTGTCATGTGATGGAGACAAACATGCTGAAAGAGAAACAAGATGAATGAAATGTTTATGAGAGTACTTTACGCAGTAATTATTCAATGGATCCAAAGAGAACACATCCATGAAGTAGAAAACTAATCTCAGAATTTGTTTATATGCAAGAAGAGACAAACTTGCTTGCACAGGGAATCATTAACCTGAAAGCTTGAGGCAGCACAGGGACAAAACTTCCCACCTGAAGAATTCAAAGGTAGTTGCTATTTTATCTGCAAATGATGCATTGATTTTTTTTTCCCCCTATAGCAGGCAATTTCACTTTTCCAACAATTCAGGCTGCCCAGGGAGGTGGCTGAGTCTCCTTCCCTGGAGGTGCTTAAGGGATGGGTAGACAAGGTGCTGAGGGGCATTGTTTAGTATTTGATAGGAATGGTCGGACTCAATGATCCAGTGGGTCTTTTCCAACCTGGTGATTCTATGATTCTATGAATTCCCTTCCAGCTTCACCAAGAAGCTCGCGACATTCCACAGATACATGATCAGGTAACAAAGATCAGAAATGACACATCAGTTTAGTTTCACAGACGATCCAATTGCACCATTTATGAAGTGGTTGCAAAATCCAGCCTCGTATCTCTTAGGAAAAAACCCACTGCAGTAGCGTTTGCAGCGTTAACAGATGGCATAAAGCCTGCACCTTAAAGGACATAAGAATGTTAAAGGAATTGCTGGCTACTGGAATTACTCTTAACTGACAGAACCAAGGGATGGATGACTACGGACTTGATAAAAAGTTGGCTGAACGTCACTTGGAATGGGAGACTAAATGTGCTACTGCAACAGGGGAACACTTGTTGTTAGGCACATTCAAAAGGCATCTAATGCCTGCCATGGAAAACAAAGAAATTGTGGTCACATGGGATGAGAAATGATGGCAAAACTGCAGGTGCTTGATGTAGTAGTGAACACACAAGGCCCATTAAAGACCATTAGAAGTATTTGTATTTATGGAATGGCTCTTGGCAGGCTAACCCCACGAGGAAAAGAGCCCAGAGCAACATGACTGCGTCAACTGGATTAAGACAGCATGGGAATAGATAAATCCAGACCTCGTAGCCAAAGGGTAATACTGTATTCCAGTTTTCTTGGATGGAACTGAATATTACTGGTTAGGAAGAAGGTGAGAATAGAGAAAACACTGTAGGGAAGTAAGCAAAGCTCATGGAAATGAGAGTTACCACAAGGTGTAAAACCTGAAAGGCAACAGTAGTAAAAACAGACTAAATTCAGGCAGAGCACCAGTGGGAAGTTAACTTCCTTATTATATGTTGATTTCAGGGCTGTAATGAACTACTTGGGTATAACCTTTTAAGGAGAATTTTGGGTTGCCTTCCTTTTTGACTGATACAGTATTAAGTTTGTTGTGTCGTACACAGAAAAGCACACACATAGTCGTGGCAAACACTGACAACAGTAGAGCTCACAAAGACGACAAATGGCATAAACAAAAAGACTAGAAACAGCTTTAGTAAACAAAGAGCAATGGCTTTAAAGAAAACCAACTACTGTGGAAATTAATTGCCACAAATATCTACTATTGCTCAGCAACTTTCAAAATCCAAATTACAAAACTAATTCCATCTAAGTAGGGTTTCCTATTTCCACTATAAAAATTCACATCAAGCAAATGAAGACGAGACATCAAACTAGCATTCACACTGAACTAGATGACACTGGATTTATTTCAGCAACACATTTTGACAATAAATTATTTGGAATCTATTATCTTCTCACATAATTCAGCTTTTTTGAATAAAGAGCTTTAATATATTGCTAAAAAATCCACGTGAAATTTATCAGGATTTCACAACAATCCTAATAAAATAAATATAAACTTACCCTGATTGAGCACTACCACATCAAAACGTAAACAAAAGGAAAATAAAACAATGAAGAAAAACATAAAACTAGGATTAAATTGAACTCAAAGGCATACAAAACCAGACAAATAACATGTACTGTAATTTAATGCTGTAACTGTAAGTAGGTGTGTGTTAGTGCAGACATTGAATATTGCCCTCAGCCTGTGTGCAGCATGCATGCATAAATTAGAACGATAAGCAAGCAAATATGGATTAGATAACTATAAATAGAAATAGCTGCCATTGTTCCAGCCATTCAGGTAACTGGTATTCTTTTCACTGAACACAGGATTTTTAGTTAAGTCAGCCTCGAGAATTCGTTTTAACCCCACCCTCCTCCACTATTCAAGTGAGGAGCAATTCAGAGCAGCTTTACTGCTTTTTGTTTTGGATAAGAAGCATCCCAAGAAGGCAACAAGGAATCTTCGGCACTTGGTAATAATATTGCTTCTTAGGCTCAGAATACCTGTCAGGATTCTGAATAAACTAGATTAAAGTATCTTGCTAGGAATCTTCTCCTGGAAGCTCAAAGGGCCCTGCTGCTGCTGTCAGCAGAAAGGGTAATGAAAGTAACCATTACAGTGTGTTATTGTCATCAATACAGTCTTGTTTCATCCCCACGGAAATAGCTGAATCTTAAGTATCTTCCTGTGAACGAGCACCTTCTCTATTTAATTGCTAGGCAAAGCAGTATCAAACTGTGTTTTCGTTTGTCTAACAGACACTAGCACTTTAAGAAAGCAACAATATGCAGCCACAAGGGATACTTCCAGTAATACCAGTACATTTTTGAAAGGCAGAATGCTTACAAAGAAAAGACATGATTTATCTACAAGTGCATATTTTGCATTTACTAAAGCACAACAGTGTAGACTGTTTTCCTGTAGAATTAAATTTATTGCTGGTATCAGGAAAGATCTATATTGTTCAAAGTGCAGGCCTACCACTATTTAGATATGACCAGACTAAAACTATTTATTCAACCAAGATACGGTCTGACTTTAAAGCTTTGTGGAAAAGGGAAAATACCAGATCATAATAATGTATGAGTGCCTTCAGTCGAACAGTCTGAAGAAAAACAGCTGAGCGTTCCGTTATACAAACAAAACCACATTCCATTCTGACTTTTCAGACCAACACACTGCTGGTTTGCATTAGCAGTCATCAAGCATCATTCTTATTTGTTAATAGAGCTTAGGTACTGCAAGCAAGCTCTCTTACAAAGAGAAAACTGAAACACTTTCTTTTCAACGTTCACCCTTCTGTCTTCAGAGGATAAAAGAAAGACAGCTCTGGTCTGGGTCAGCTGTTTTGACCCAAAGTGAAAGACAGCTGACCAGAACAGAAGTAACAAAAGTGCTCAGCTTTGGGTGTTAAAATGCAAAGAATGTCTTATCCTACTTACATACATTTCAGTATTTCCTGTATTACCGTATAAGCACTGAGTCAAGATTTCTGCTAGTAGTAATATTTAGTAAAAATAATTATAATCTTTGTGTCGTCTCTCCCAAGCCTGGGAGCAAGACATGCAATAGCTACCCAAAAGGTGAA
>WAAB01000748.1:0-66492 GCA_013389865.1 Piaya cayana
TTTATGATTCTATGATAGAGATGATGATTCCTGAACATTTTCTCCTGTGCATAAGGACATGTTCCAGGTAGGAACAATGATTGTTAGGGTTTATTCCAGGGCTGCAAATGCATGATGGTAAAGGGAGCAGCACTGACTATGCAGAGGCTCAGCTACAGCTAGAGGACCCTCTGCAGTGCTGCAGATCTGGCAGTCTGGGGATACTATTATCAGTTCATCTCCTAAGGCTATGTTGCACAGGGGTCAGTGCAGCCCCTGTCTCGAACCCATACTTAGTCCCTAGGACAGTCTTTCCCACTCTGTTTGGCAGCACTCCTTATGATCACTTTAGGCACCCCAATAAATCGTTAATCTGGTATAAATCTGAATCCTGACAGTCGAACTAATGAGGTCACCTTGATTTTCTCAGCTCTGCAATGGTTTATGCTTCCTACATTGTGTGTTTGAACATGGTAATCTGGAAATGCTCAAAAAGCATTAGAATTGTGCACTAAGACTGTCAAAAAAGTGAGTTCAGTGGAACAGCTGTGTGAAATTTCATGAAACAAGACAAAAACTTCATTAATACCAATACTGTGAAAATAAAATGAGTCACCAAGAATCCTTGAAATATTTTCTTAACTAGTGAAATATTTTAATGTGTTACTCTAAAAGTCTATTTTTGTCATGCCTGTGAGACTGCTCTCATGTTATCTGAGCAGAATGCAGTTTTGTGGCCCCTCCAGCTGTGCATTTCCCACAGCTAACTGAGCACATGTTAAATGTACTTTCCTGTAATTTCCAAGGCCTCACTTTAAATGATAAGGCCTGAGGTGCTTGGCTTATTCACATCTGCTGCTTTCCTGGAGGTCAATCAAACAGTTCTTCATTCAAGAAGTAATGGGGTCTAACAAAGGAAAACAATTATTTCACTTGAAATCTATTGATCTGGTTTCTGTGGTTCATGCGGTGTTTTGGGTGCAGAACAGTTGCTTGAAACAATTTGAGATCAATTCAAGTGTAACTGAATCAATAGATAACCATAACCGAAATGCACTACTCTTGTTTTTTTATAAGAATATATATTTTGCTACCACTAGTAATATGAGAATGCTATGAGTGATCAAAACAGGTTGAAATTAGAAGCTCTTGTGTATTAGTGAGAAATACTACTTCTAGCATCAAATTTCAGCCTAAAGGAAAGCTGTGACATGAATAGCTTTCTGAAACAGCATTTTGTTATTTTAAAAGTGTTTTTATAGAAGTTTTCCAAAGACTTGGGATTATGTCTTTTCTGTTCTGACTATCAAGTCACCCAAAGCTAAATTTGCCATATTTACAGTGTTGCACAGAATGTTGCTATCTTTAAACAATTTTTCTGAAAGAGGGCAAAATTTGCATTTTTAGATTATGTTACTTTCACAATAAGTGCTGGTGCTAGAAATTTGTGATTTTATAACCAGGTCTTCTTAATATATTGCCCACATAGTTTGTTTCTATTTGACTCATTTTTCTGTTTGCTCCAGTTCTTTTTTTCTATTGAGAGTTTATTCAGGCAGAAAATTTCTGACCATTCAAAAGAAGTTTGAAAACAATGGACGAGGAAAAGCAATTGGGATATCAGAAGATGAATTTTGACATTAACTCTTTGTCTGCTGCCAGAGTACTGGCTGACAACAAAATGAATGGAGCAGGGGAAGCTTTTGTTAAAGCAGTTATTAAACATTCACAAGATCCTTTGGTCCTGCACTCAGAAAAATATTGTTTTGAAAAACTTTCCTGTAAAATGCTGCATGCTGATAGAAGTCTGGTAGACTCTAGAATAGGCAAGTTTGTTTTCTAATGCTGTAAAAGTAAAATTGTTTTCAGCTCTGTAAAATGTTTCAGCAGATTACTTATTCTGGAGGGCTCAGTACACTTTGGGATCTACAGGATGAAGATCATAATGAATTTTATAAATCCCCCATTTCTGTGGGCAAGGACAGCAACTACAGGAAAGTAATGCATAATTAATAATGGATAAAAAGTGATGGGCAGAAGTTAAAAAGTCTTTTTATCCTTTTCTGAAATTCCTTTTGTTTGAGAAAAGTAGCGCTTTTGCATCTTGCTGGTTTACTTTCCTGAAGTAATTACTAGACAAGTGATTGGCAGTGGAGACTGTGAGAAATCTGCTCCGTTACAAATATGCACTACAATAGATTTTCACAAAAAAACTATTAAAATTATAGTGCTGTTCAAGCAAGCCTTTGAATGCATAATTACCCTGGGAAGGACATTTCAGATAGACAGTTGATAGTGAACTGTTCAGATAACCTGCTTTTTTTTTTTAATTTTGCACGCAGCAGTGCCTTTAGTATGCAGAAATGTAGATATCTACATGCATAAATTACTGCACTGAGAGATGAGGTTAATTTAGTCCTGTGAATATTAGTAGCGTGAACTGCCTTAAGCAAATTTAGGGAGATGCTTCAGATACTCTGTTATGAAATTAGCTAGTCATTTGGTCTTGCCTAAACTTACTGATTTCAGCAAAATATTCTAATGACAATAGCAACAAGAAGAAAATCTAATAGAATACTTGTTTTAGCACCTTTTTGATCATTGGTATGGACTGGCGACTATCTGGTTATAAAGAGAATTTTATACTTTTAAAAACACATTTTCCACTCTGATTTATTGTTTGGCCCAGGTTTCCTGACCTAGCTGAACTGTACGGTAGTGAGAGGTACAGCAGAAATCGGTGAGAGATGAGCAGCAGGTATTAATGAACTAGTAGTAGAAGAGGAGACAAAGAGGACAGGAAAAGGAAGGCAGAGTAAGGGACAAGAACAATACACTAAAACTTTTGAAAGTACTGCAAGGTGCAATTAACTCAGAGACAAAAAGGCTTGGGAAAAGACTGAGTTGGTAGACACAGCAGTAAATGTAAATGGAGCCATTGCCAGAACCAGTGGCTCAATATGCATCGCAGATACTCAAATGTTGTATAAATACACATTTGCACTTTTCCTAGCCATCCAGGTCAATCACACAGTTTGTGCAGTGGATACCCAAGAGTCCCCTGCTGTGATGTTGGGTAGACAAACAAAATTAGCCCCATAGTCTAGCGCTACTGTTATTCATACAAACTCCTGCCATCCTTGTTTTCTCTTGCTTTAACTTCATAGCTGTTATCTGGTTCACTGGTGGAAGATGATGCAGAGCCTGTGACAGGATCCTTCATATAATGTCTGCAGGCTGAGCTCAAAACAGTAGGCAACACCATGCTATATTTCCAAACTAGTTAGCATGCAAGGCTCCCATGCAAGTTGGTCAGTTCTGCTCACAACAAGATGTCATTTTTGCAGCATTGCTCCCTGACCAGCTCCAGGGGTGACCTATCAGATATTAAAGTTTCTGCTGAACAGCTGTTGCAGTATTGAAAAGCTGTGGACCTGGTGGCTCCATGACGTTCAGAAAGCTGCATTACTCCAAAGAAATAACACATTCACTCATCTCCTCTTGCAATGGAAACCAACCCTTATTGTCCTACGCTCCGTAATTTGTGTCTGGGTTTAAGTTCCCCTAAATTCAGGGCTAATTTTCATCCATCTCTTACCTCTTGGTTTGTTCGTCATGGATGACTCCATAGATGCTGCAGTGCAGACTAGAGAGCAGGGATCTGCAACCCTGAATGGAGAGAATAATTGTCGTCGTAAACACTGCCACGTGAGTAAGGACTGTGCCAGACTGTGCCAAACTGTGCAGACTGTTGTTATGTGCCAGTCTTGTACACAGACCTTCAGCGGTATCTGTAAGTGCCACTTTATGAACAGATTTTCCCAATAATGACCCTTAATCTGAGGGATAATTTTGGAAAGAAAATTTGAGTTAATATTCAACCTGGTTTTGTTTCCTTTCACCTTTCTTCCTTTGAATGACTTCCAGTTTATTTGCCAAGTTAAAACTTGCCCTCCACAGAACAAAACTACTTTACTATGAGGTAAATAATGCTAAGGAGAAATTGTGGTGATGTTTCCATTTAACATACCAAGTGGGATATCACAATTAATTTAGGTAATAGACTGCTACAATGACTAATTAGAAACTGTGAAAGTCAGGTACCTTAAGGAGTAGTGAATCTTCTAATTAGCTGGGATTTAAAAGCTGACAGAAAATCAAGATGCTGAGGGTGACAGTGTGGAGGAAAGTACTTGTCACAGGTGAATAGCTACATGCCATGCTAGGGTATGTGTTTTTCCTGCGTGTGCTTTTCCTGTTAATGTTCAAATAAACACACACAGGATATTTAAATAAGATACGACAGACTTACTATCTGCCTTGGTGGCATAAGGAGTTAAGTGGAAAAGATAGCTTATTAGACTAACATTGATGTCTTTCTCCTTTACCTGTTGCAAGAGTGAGTTATCTCATTTGTTGCATTGCAGCTCAAATGTTGTTTATAGGATAGACCTTGAAAGATCGAAGCGGGAATGACAGAAGAGCAGTATATTTTGTGGCTTCCTGTGGCTGGACTGGCATCCTAGACCACTGTGAGCTACGCTCTGGTCAAATAAATGACAGGAAAAGCCCAAGTTAGCCCTGAGAAGGTTCAGGAACAAATATCCTTTCAATTAAGCACAAGTCCGTGCTAGTCAGAGATTGCAGTAGCCAGTTCCAAGCCAGGTTACAAATGTTTACTGGTTTTACTATGAAATGGGAAATTATTAGAGAAGATTGGATATTTCTGATATAACACGAACATGTCACCTTATTCTATTTGCATATTTTCCAGTTTTACCATTTGGGAAACCTATTTACCTTTTCTTTATGAAACTTTAGGTGCCACAGTTGTAGTTTCAGCTCCAAGACATGTATCCTAGCTAATTTTTTCCATCATTCTAGCTGTGAATCTAAAAATGTGTATGCAAGTGGATCTGTGTATTTCTGATTAAGAGCTGCAAGATACAAAATATGCCTTTTGTTTTGAGCACAATTATGTTTTTTGAAAGCCTGGGTTAAATGCATCTGCACTACATAATACACTATGCTACTAAACTAAGATACAGTTGGAATATACCTCTCTTTATATGACTAAGACAAGAGTAATTTTAATATGAAGTATATTTAATACTTTAGGAGAAGTGTATTGTTCTTGAGTGCGTGGTATGGAAGGTCATCAGAGAGATGGTTGTTCCTAACATAAAAGTTATAGTGGTTCACTTCAGGCTTCTTCCTCTCTGTGGCCAGTTGACATTTTGGGCCCAAGTTTGGAGAAGCAGTATAAAGCTTTGGTTTTTAGTTTCCAGTAAAACTTTGCCTGTTCTACAATATTAAAAATAAGCTGTTATTCCTAAGAACATTAGTTGATTATAGAATTGGTGACAGAGAAGTCAGTGTGCATGAGGGAACCAATGGGAAAGAGAGTTCAAGAATAGTCATGGAAATTAACATGACCAGGGAGGAACTTGAAGATCAAAAAGCAGCTCATTGATGGTCACACTCATGGATCACAGTATTAAAAGAAGCTTTCAGGTCATCATAAGACTTCCACAGATGCAGCTAGTGGCCAGTGTAGGTCATATTCAGCAGCCTGCATCTGCAGCATAGGAGGGGACTCTGCACAGGACCTAGTGCTCACTCGTGCACACACTTTGTTTACTGTCCCAGCTGGACATCTTTCTGCCCTCTGCAATGAAAGAAATTTTTTTTTTTTTTGTATCAATGTTGTCAAGATATTTTTCAAACGTTTGTGAAGCCTTTTTAGCCTGAGAGGTCTCTGCTGTCTGAAGACTTGCAGAGCCCAAATTTTTCAAAACATGTATGCTGAAGTCTCCCAGCAGGGTGGAAAGGAAAGGGATCATGATTATTTTTCTTAAGTTGAGTGAGAGTAAAATATGGGAAATTCAGAATGCATGGATCATAGAATGCATTTCTTCCCTGGGCAACCTGTGCCAGTGCCTCACCACCCTCATTGTGAAGAAATTCATCCTTATGTCTAGTCAAAATCTGCCCCTCTCCAGTTTATACCCATTGCCCCTAGTCCTATCACTACATACATTTGTAAAAAGTCCCTCTCCAACTTTCTTTTACGCCCCCTTCAAATACTGAAAGGTTGCTATAAGATCTCCTCAGAGCCTTCTCCTCTCCAGGCTGAACAACCCCAGCTCTCTCAGCCTGTCCTCGTATGGTAGATGCTCCAGCTCTCAGATCATCCTTGTAGTCCTCCTCAGGACCCCAGCTAGAGATCCCTGATTTCTTTACAAAGGATAGACCCCCCGCACCTTCCCAGACTGCAGTATTTATGTGGTGGAAAGCTGGTGCTAGTGCAACCTGGCCATTGGTAGTCTGTGACTTTTTGCTGTTTGGGGCTGATACATTTTCTGGTGTCATGATCAGAAAAAGATAAACAGAAATTGTCTTTCCAACAAATTTAGTATCTTAGTTAATTTAGTGAAGTGTAAGACTACAAACAGAGTTTAAAAAAATTGTAACGATGTGATTGCCATTATAGAGTCTTTTCATAATGGAATTAATACTGAGTGCCTTTAAGAAACAGTTTGTCATAATGTAGTGTGTTTGGTTCTCTTGTACACATGTGATACATATATATATATGTATATACACACACATATATATATAATTCTTAAATTCCCGTGTTTGAAGGTCTTGCTTGTTGGATAGTCCATACAATGCATTTATCCTTAATTGAATGATATTGTCTGTAATCCTGTTTAACATGATTTCTATTTGAGAAATATATTTGGGAATTGCTACCTTTGAAATTTCTGTACCTGGGAAGTGTAACTTCTGAACAAATATCTGCCCTGTTAAAACTGGAGAGAAAGTTTCTGAAGTCGTCTGGCTTGCCACCAGCATGCTGTGTGTACTGCAGATGGTTAAACAGTGTTACAAGGCTAGAGTCTGATAATTCTGTTTTATGATCATCTATTTGTCTAGTACCCCTTTGATGTGAAAGTGGTATAGCAAGTATCAATAATTTACATACTATACAATATAGCCAAATATAAATGATGCATTATTCTTCCATTTAGCTCCATTTGAACTGATTGATTACCAAATCTCCCATTTGTCATTTATCAGCATTGTGATTATTTATAACTTTTGCTGAGTTTACAAAGTAATGCATCAATCAAGAAGCTGAGTTGCAATTCCCTGATTTATAATGGATATTTAATGATCAGTACCCGATCCTTGCATTGTTTATGTACTTAATTTTGTCAACATTGAGCTTGAAAAGAACAGCCAGAAGATAAGAGGCTAAAGATGAGGCTGAGATGTGACACTCCCCCCCTTTTTCAACTTGCTTAGCATTATTGACTCCTACTATCATAATATTTATTTTAAAATGTGCCACAAAAAGGAAAAACAATGCTGTTAATTTTAGTAATGAGATCAGTGGTGCCCAGAAAGCCACTGAGACATTCAATTTCTAGCAGTGGAGCCAAGAACACTGTCTGGCAGTAAGTGCTGGGGCAGGGGCTGCAAGCAGGGACACACTGGCTTTCAGTGGTCCTGGAGACCCACCAAATACCCTGAGATCCAGCCTGTGTACCTCCAGTCCTGATGTCTGGTGATTTGAACCAGTAGTGGAGATCCACTACTGAGCAGCTCCGTTGATGGGCATCCTTGGGACAGATGAGCATGGCACCATGGGTGGAAAAGATTGGATCAGGGCCAGGTGGTCAGGGTCACCTGGGCCAAAGCCCTGTGGAGGAAAACAGCAGGATTCTTTCCATTCTTCTCCTACCTGCACTGACTTGTAACAACTGACTATGGCTGAGGTTTCACTTACTCATAGACATTGTGCATTTTTTATGGACTAGTTCTGTTTTACAATCTGAGTGCATTTCCATTCTGTAAGTATGGTGAGAACTAAATACGTTGTGATGGAGATGCTGATGTGCCACCAGCCTACTTTTCTTCCCCCAAATCCATGCAAACTCTTTAATAAAACCAAATGGCTTCCTGGCTTTCTCTGCATTTCTGGTCAGGCTTTATCTCTTACATCTCTATGACACTCCTGATCTGATGGTTGTCCTGCAAGAAGCTTAGGGAAGGAGCCAGGACTGATATACTGAGTGCTAAAGTCTTCTCTAGTTAAACCCTGCACACCCAATTCATCTTTTTGAGGGAACAAGTGACATTAGTGATGAATTTGAGGCTAGTGAAACAGAATGTGGGGGTGCTTGCTCTTCTAGAAATTTCTTATTTGAGTTGGAATATTGCTAGAATTTATTGAATAGACAATTCACAGAATAGATATTTTTTCAGCTATTGATAGTTTTCATGTTTAATCACTAAGCAACCTTGCAACCTCTTGTGGTTTGTGCTCAGCTAATTGCTTCCTCATTAAAAATGGCACTAATAGTAGCAGAACAGAAAAGTTTTGAAATGTACATAGTGTATAGCTCACTGGGCTTTTACCCGATCTGCTATCCTTATTAACATTTGCTCTGCTAAAAGAAAAGAAGATTGAACACAAAAAAATGAAGGTCGTCCATACAGTTGTCTCAATAGCAATCTGTGTGACTTTAACCCTGTTGAGGAAAAGTAATTACCCTTTGGCTTCTGATGACCTCAACTAACCTTTGTTGAAGGACCAGAGAAAATAAAGGCTGACCAACAGCCTGCCCTTCCTGCCCTGTGGTTAACCCGCTCTGGGAATGAAGAACACCCTCAACAATAGAATGTGAAAATGTTGCCATGGAAATATCACTGGAAGAAGAAAGAAAAATCTATTACAATTAATAGTGTTTTATTAGGTGACTTCTATAGAACTGTTTAATCCATGGAAGTTGCTCTATCTTAAAATCTGGGGTCAGAAAATTGCAGGAGGCATGAAAGAGGGAACGAGGGTACCTCTTTAAAAATTCAAAGACTGTTGACAGAGCTGGGATGGTTTGCATGAGATAAAAAGAGTCAGATGTTGCACAGTGTAAGTATGGGAAATTATAGCAAAGAACAAATGCAATTACAGTAACTGCAAATGATAACCACCAGCTATGCAAATGGTCAGGAAGTATATTAATACATAAATATTTTGTTTTTTTTAATACGGCAAATAACAAGGGTCATTTATCTTTGCACTTTTTTTTCACAATAGTAAGGCCTTGCCTAGAGAACCCCAGGTTATTTGCACAGTGCATGGTGCTTTTTTGTATCTGGCATTTTCAAGATTGGGTCCTGTAATGCTTTTATTTTGATTTTTTTCTCTCCTTTTACTCTTTATTTAATTTGATGCCTTGCGTTATATATTACATTTCTGTTAAATTCACTGGTCTGCTTCAGTTTGGTTTAGGCTGAACTTTGTGCAGTTCAGTGCCTACAGTAAGCGGTAATTTCTGTTGGAGCTACCAGTGCCGTATGTTTTCAGAAGTAGTTTAGCAGAATCATTGGTTCTTTGATCATGCAAAGACAGAAAATCATGAAGACATAAAAATGTACATGTTATTAGTCTACAATGTTTCAGTTTCTAGAGCATGATAAAGCATTTTAATTAAGTAAATTCTGCGATGTTTCCTAATTCATGTAACAAATTACAATTATCGATGTAGGAAAAAGTTTTAAATATGTGTTTCTATAAGTGCATACCTAAAAGATTCTAAATCAGCATATTGCTTTTAAGAGAGATGAGAAATTTTAACATGTTTATTTTAAGACATTTTAATGCACATTGTGCGAATATATTTTCTGGTATTGAAAATGAGTTCAAAATAACACATTTGTTACAACGTCTTTTCAGAATGTTGCATGAAGTCATGTAGGTCCATTTTTTGGTCTTATTATCAAAGCACAGATATTTAAAATGCTAAGATATCAACTCAAATACTTTCATTAGCGCTACTGGTAATCACACCATTAGTGTAAATGGGAACAGCTCTGCACCCTAACTGGATATTTCTTCTGATAAAAGCTAAGGAAATGTGTTGCAGTGAACATCACATAAAAGTATTTTCCTTCTTTTAAAATAATGAATAAGGGTTTGGTTTTTTCCCCCAGTATTTTTACATGTCAGCTTTTATTAATACAGCTCTGGATTTTCACCATGAGGGTGCTCTTCAACTTCAGTGTATTTTCAAATGGGAATTAGAAAAGAGAACATAGTGTGCTGGATTGAAGCAAACAGTTATTTGCACAGGAAAAAGACTTTCCGGTGAAACAATAAAATAATTTTCTCATTTGAAAATATGATAATTTCCTTAACCTTTTCCTAACTGTAACAATATTATTTAGTTTTTTCAAGTTTGTTTGCCATTTGACATTTTTGAGTGGTGTCCTGCATCTGTATGCAGAATTGCAGTAGTGATAGTGCATCCTGCCTTTTGTTTATAAAATGTGAACTTGTCTGTCACTTTAAAATGAGCTGCGTGCTGCTGTATTCATTCACAACTGTGTGAACACTTAAACAGGCTTTGGTCAGATTTCTTTAACTACATAAGTTTGTATTTCAAGTTATCAAACCACTGTAGATCCAGGATCAAGGCAATGTGCTTTCATTAATTTTCAACAATAACTTCCTTGCGACTGGCTCCCAATCATTGTTTGCTCATGTTACTCACCTGATTTTGGTGCTGTGGAGAACCATTACCTGTTTCATTGACTGTTTCACTTCCTCCCTTGGGCTGGTGCCAAGATTTTCATGCTACTCACTCTCCTTTTCCAGATGCTCTGGGTCCATGGCATTCTGGCTGACGCTCAGAACAAAAGTCAACAAAGTCCATCATTATCTGCGGAGTTTCTGTTGCTCTGTTTATCGAAGAGAGAGAGAGAAAGCAGGAGAATTACAATGTGTTATTCAACGGTAGGCATACTGATAACCTGTTCTTTTCTCAGGACATTGAGGAGTTTCAGAAAGCCCCTTAAATTATGCATAGTGTATTATTTCTGCATTAGAAGTTGTTGTTAAGGTGTCTTCACTTGTGGATTGTATTCTGTCATGCTTTAATTGGTACATAGACTACATCTTTTTCTATTTTAGCCTAACAGAAATCTAAGGCCCTTACAACTGTTTTAATTTATGAGTTGTGGGGTAATAAAGATGGAGGGATCTAGGAATTGTTAGTTGTTCCTGTTGAGTGTTTGCCACAAGAAGAATTTTCTGACTAAATTAGTAATAGAAGTATATCCTCGCTCTGCTTTACTATGTGTTTCATACTTTCATTCTCTGAAATATATTATTGTCTCTCATTGTCAACTGAATTGGAAATTAAATACAGACACTATTTATAGGGTAGTATTTTACTACACTACTGTTATTTAGATGTGTCCATACAGGTGTGTGTTATGTTATGCTACGCATAGTATAACTTATATATAAGAACCAGGTATGTAATACCAAACCTAATAGCCAGAAATGTTTTTAATTCAAGTGCAGTCTGGTGACATACAATCACATTCTTTAGAGAATAAAACCCTATTTATGTTGAAATTAAATTTTGTTCATATGTTTATGGATATTTTCAGCATTAAACATACAAATGTAGTTTGGTAGCTAATGATTAATCTCACCAGCATATTAAAATGAATGTGTCATGTGAAGTCAGGAATGAAATTATTTCTGTGTTATTCTGACCTGAAAAATTCAAAGACAACTGTAAAACATAAGGCTTTTAAACATACTACAATCCTTAAGGCTTTAATTGATTTAAAATTGCATAACTGGTGTATTTAACTAGTGGCCTCCTATTGTTCTATGGCATTCTCTAAAACTATTATGCCTTTCAAGAGAAAGAGGGACAATACAAAGGTTTAAATGTTGTATAAATGCTATAGGGAGAGAAAAAAAGACTTGTTTGAGTCATTAGTGGCAATTGCAGCAGAAATATTAATTGTAACAAGATTACTTTGTGTAAAACTACAATATTGAAAGTACTGAATGAACATATCATTCTCAAAAATGTAAATACAGTCTGAACATCCAAGGCATTGCAAAATGTTTATAGATTATTTTAGCAATGTGCACAAACTACAGAGGAGGTATTTTTAATAAAATAGTATGACGTTTCTGTAGCAAATTACTGTCACCTACTAGATATTTATTAATAGTACAGCAATAAAGCATCAAATATAGTTTGGATAAGTGTTTTTTTGGTAGCCTACATCACACAAACAGATAAATAAATTTTATCTTGATAGTTTTATTTTTAAATCAAGAGCAATATTAGATATCCTAAAAGTTACCACAGTCATTAAATACCTTATGGTGCTGTATCCCTGGTAATCCAATTTACAAAACTATATTCTCAGCAGAAACTCCTGGGGTACACAGTAGTTCTCTTCAGAAAGCCCTTCCTGCTTTTTCTTGTCATGAAGCAGTGATGGTACATTTTTATCCTGTTGATAATTTGACTCTCTTTAAACTATTTCTTGTTGACCCACTGGGCTGGTCTTTATTAGGGTGGAGGTAGCTGGAAGACTGAAGGACTGCAGACCATATATCATTCTTCTTTTTTTTAACTGTACCTTAGTATTCAACATATCATTATTCTGAGGCAAAAAGAGAAAAGCTGGTCCATCATATATTCCACACATTGCTAGGGTTTCCTCTATGTCCTGCAGTGCTAGAGAGGGGTATTATTGCTGCAGAAAGAAAAAAATCTGGCCATAGTGTAGGAATAATCACTGCAGTCCAGCTCACCCCCACACCTCTCTTTCTCTCTCTCTCCCTCTCTCTCTCTCACTCAGTTTGAGGCCCCAGCTGATTCAGTCTGCATCCATCCATACATAAATCATTGCCCTTATTCTATTGGTTACATGGTACATGGCAAGTATTGATTTTTTCCGTTGCCTCATTGCTGAGAACCCATGGTTTTTGTGAGACTGAAAATGCAAAATTTTTTTTGCTGGACATCTTGTCAAGGTACAAAAATGACAAGCGAGGAAGGTGCTATTTTAACATTTGCATGACTTAAAAATCTTCACCTTCTCTGTTCTACTCTACGTTTGCCCGTGTCCCAAAAAGTCATGGCTTGTTTAATCACTACTGCTTTGGGTAGGCTTAGTGACAAAGCAGCAGGAGAATAAGCAAACAGAAACAGGACTTGGCCATTCTGAGGAAGGCATTGCTTAATTATTAAAAAGTTTAATTATCAAAAAGTTTAATTCTCTTCTGAAACATTAACAATAAAAGAAAGAATAATATGAAAATACCATCATTTTAAGTGAAGAAATTAATCCTATGCACAAGATGATAATATGCAGTATTAAAAAAAAAGGGCATTGGTTTCCTTTCTGCTTAACACAGAGATATGATATTATTCTTAGTTCTGAGGTGGATATTCATAGGATTTTTAAATACATTTGCTAACGCTTTATCAGAATGATAGCTCTATAGAGTTAATTTTACTCAGCTTTCAGAGCTGTCTGAAAACGTCTCAGAAAAGGTGGGACCATGTTTCCTCAAAAAGTATTTTTGAGGAACAGGAAGACTGGGTTATGAGACAGATTGGGAGATATTCTCTTTTAGTAATAGAGATTTCCCTGGTATAAGACTTCTTCTTACTAAAATGCTGATCTGAAACACATTGGAGTCAACAGGAATGTTTTCATTGACTCCGTAGGTGCTGGATCAGCTTCAGATTACACAGTAGAAAATATTTTCCTTTTTTTGAATACCACCACTTTTCTCTATTTTAAAGAAGTGAAATGCATCAGCATGGATGGTTTGTGGATGGATGTAGCATATGCTTACATTTAATCTGATTACATCTTTTAACACTTTTAAGTGAGTTGTGTGCAATGCGTATGTATTTTCATTAATTCCTGTAAATACAAGATCTGACCCATGCCTACCCTTTGCTATTCCCAGTTACTATATTTTGCCTTCTGTGTATGTATTTGAAAGCCACTTCCCATTCTTCTTTTTACCTACACTACCCTTAGACTCCCGTTTTCCACTAGATATTGTGAGGACTCCGTTTAAAACGTTGCACCCAATGTACCCATTCTGCCAATTGCATATCCAAAGCAGTTGATATTTTCTATCTGTTGATTGCATGCAAATCGAATACCTTAAACAATAATACAGCTTTAGAGATTTTATGTTTCTGGCATTGTAGAAACAGAGCATAAAGCTAAAATTATCAATAAGAAAACCCAGCCAGATATCTTCACTTGTGATATGACACATTCAGGAGCTGAAAAGGTGGTGTGTCGTGGGTCCTCTACTTGATGACCAGGGCTGGGCAGTTCAAGCAGACCTTCCCTGAGCTGTCTCTACTCCTGCAGGAAACAGCCTGCACTGACTAAAGCCTCAGATCATGCTGGAGTGAGCCACCTCCCCCATATTTGACTGGAGCAATTGCTTCCTTACTAATGCTTTTTTTTTCTCCAAATGTCTGTTGCAACTGTTTTGAATATGTAACTTAAAAAAAAAAAAAGGTAAGACTGGGGGAATCGTGATTGTAATTTCAAAATAATTAATCTAATTTTTGTTTAGGAGAAAGGGCAGGACATTGCCATCAGCAACTGGGCTTCTCACTTTACCAGAAATGTAATGTCTCTGAAAAATGTGCCTATTGTTTCACTGTAAACCACCACTTTTCTACTGTTTCCTTATACATACAGGCCAAATTGTCATTATATTCAACAATAATTTTTGTAGGACTTGAAATAACACTTCCCAGCAATTTTTGTGACAGTGACTGTATATAAAAGCATTTGTTACTTGTCCTTGTATTACTCATTCAAACCCTTTCACTGGTTTAAGTTCACTCCTTTAACCTTTATTATTAAAAAAAGATGTTTGGGTAGCTGAGTTATGCTTTCTCAGAATAGCACCAGTAGTTCAGTGGTTAGAACACAAGAGATACTGAAGAAATAATAGTCTAAATTTGAATATTACCAAATGTATTTCATTGGTTTCTCGTAGAGTATCAGGATAGAAAATGCTTTCAGAATTTGTCCCCATTTCCCAAGGTTTTAGGACTCACCTTCTGTAAGGAGATGGTTCCCTTGTACATATTTCCTTGGAGCCACCCAGCCTGAAGTCTGGGCATTCACAAGACAATTGGCTTACCTATACTAAAATAGTTTTTGCTGTAGTCCATGCTCCTCCTTAAGCAGGGTGTGTTTTCATCACAGTTCTGTATGTTTTGGTTGAAAGCTTGGCAGACACTGCACACATGCAACACAGAAATACATTATGTATGTGCTCCTCATGATCGTAATTCTTTGTGGTTTTTTTTTCCTTTGAGATGCTGCATTGTGTAGAGGGATGGATGTTCTGCTCAGTGTAACCAGCACACAAACATCACACTGAACAGTCCTCACAGTACCAACTCAGGTAGTGGCTGAGGCAGGTTTTCAGTACGGCTTGAAGAGTTCATTTGTTACTGGTTGAGTGAATAAGGCAAGTGTGAACATGCTCAAGTTCCTGAAAAGTTAGGCTACAATTGGTCTTACACACTGGCTTTTTGTAGCAGGACTGGCCATGGAAATCATTCCTCTAAGTTCCTCTGTGTGATGCCAAACTGATAGCTCTGAAAACTTAATGTTCCCACATTGCAGGTTATTGTATGAGGATCTGGACAAGGGAGCACCTTAGATTTCTTCCCCTTGAAAGGAATATAAGTCACTCAGGAGTCCTGTAACAGTCCTTCCAGTATGTCTGGGAAGTTGTCTCAGCATTGCCCACCTTGCCAGAAAGAAAGTGGAATGTAGACAGAGTGATCCCAGAGTATGGACCATCACATCACGCTCCTTCAGGTTTTGGGGGGAGGCCATGCCCACTGCTCTGCACAGTTATAGGGACTGTGATGGGTTTTTCTTCACACTGGTCAGACACCCCTGGACAAGGGAGTCATCTAGTCCCGGGGCTACTGCCACTGCCTTTGGTGGCCACTTATGCTTGCTAACAGACACATGCAGGTGGCTGCATTGGTTTTTGGACAGCTACACTGTGCTTCCAACTGAAAGCCTGCGCCAAACCTTTGTTGTGCACCCAGCAACCAAACTCTAGTCATAACACTTTTCTGTCCTGCTTCATAATGGCAAGATGGGGTTAGTGCAGCCAATCGGCCAGCTTCTTTTTTCATCTCTCTTTTGGAGAAAAGTGATTTTGATTTATTAATCAAAATTTCCTTGAAGATGGAGATGAGAATTAATAAATAAAAACAAGAGGAAGGAGGGTTTTTTTCCTGTAACAACCAATAATATCTTTGTGGAAAATACAGATGAAAAGAACAGACTGAAATGCAAAGCATGTTTGTATAAGATAGAACCAAAGCAGCCAGGCACGTTAACCATTCCTCTAGCAGAGAGGGAAGAGCAGCTGCCCTTTTCTCCCTGATGGAAAGCCATCAGTCTGCCCTGAGAGCCAGCCCACATTGCTCTGTGTGGGTCACACACAAATACTGCACCCAGACTTAAGATGAACTGCTGAGAGCCAGGGCCAAGTGAACCTGTTCTCTCTCTCATGCATTGCCAGTGATGTGCCAACCCCACTGTGCACAACTGTATCTCTGCTAATGAAACATCAAAAAATTATGAGTCTGTTGGGCAAGAGAAGACTTTAATCCTCAGACTTTCATAAGTAAAATTGTGATGTAGGAATATAATGCTAGCTAGTGTCCTGGTTTCATAGGTGAAGAAATAAAAGAGCACCAAGAGCTGGCACTGAAGCCAAGATCATGCTCAAGAACTCTTGCTTTTGAAACACATGTGGGAAAAATTGCTAAAGAACCACATGTACATGTGGAAGTTTGACCCCTATAACGCTGCCAAGGGCGGCGAGGTCTTTGGTGGTTTGCTTAGCAAGCGTTAGTCACACAAGCATCTGGCTCAGCCCAAATCTCTATGTTGCATTTTCTTAAAAATAAAAATAAATCCCAAACACAAAAAGTAAGGAAATAGACACACAACGTCCCTTTTGCAGAAGGTCCTGCCTCTTTTTCTGTTTTCCTCAGCCTGTTATTGTGTAAATCACTCCCTTATACCTAGCAAATTAACTACATCCACTGCAAAATGCTGTAGGAAGTCTGTTGTAGATGTGTCTATTTAAATAGGAGCAGAATATAGTGCCACTTCATTTAACCCATGCTGAATGCCACATAAGATCCTAGAAAAGTTATTCAGCAATAATTTTAAATCCCATCCCTGGGAAGAAAAAGAACCAAAGAGCTTTTGACAATACAGTTGGAGCCTGTAGTTGCAATAAAATCCAGGAAAAGGTTATTTTACCTGAATTTATCGCTTAGCAACGAAGAGTCTACCTCCTGAGATTGCTGTTTGTGGGTTACCAAGTAACTGCCTGTGACAATTACCAAACAGCTGTCCCAGGAATCTACATAGCCTTTAACCTCCGTCAGCTGAAAGATGGGCTGATGACAGCTAACAAACAATAGAAACACACCCTAATATTTTATTTAAGAGCTGAGGGAAGCCACAGCTGTATGGATCATTCAGCCAGCTGGATTTAACTGCTTCAAACTGAGTGTCCTGTCTTCAGGAAACCGCTCTATAGCTGTGCCCTGTCTTTAAAGACATATTTGGCTCATCCAAACTTCCTGTCAAGTAATTGAATCCAAGCTATCAAAATAGATTTTGCTATTTTGTAGGAAAGGTAAGTGGTCATCAGGTGAGGTTTTTATTTATGCAGCCTGTGATTTACAATTTTTTCCCATAAATTAATTGTATTAATCTTGGGTTTTTCTGAATGTAACTGTTTCACTGATTACCAGTGAGAAGGAAAATATTAAATATAAAAGTAATAGAGGAGTAATTTAGAATGAGGGAAAAGACTGGTAAGGCAAACTTAAGGAAAAGAAGAATACAAAGCTTGAGAAGAGCTGCTTCATAATGAGGTGCATTATGTCTGGGGGCGATTTCCCAAAGCAAACAAGGGAAACCACCATCAGCAGTGTGTGAAAATAAGCTGGAAACAGTGTAAAACCCTGGAAACCTCTGATATACTAGTGCAGGTGTCAGTCCTGAGCAGTTGCAATGGCTTATGATTTTTCCATTCAATTTTACTTTCTGTGATTTTATGATGTTACAAATAGCAGTCAGCACACTTGCAACAAACTGCAAATGCAACATTTTTTGCTAGTGATTTAGTTGCCCTGATATGTATGGACATACCTTCTTCTACAAGTTCTCAGTGTATCCTTTCAGTTTAAAATAGAAACAGGAAAAAGGTTTTTGGAGGTTAAGGGACCCATTCACATGCACAAATCCCAGGTGTGCAAGCTCTGGCTGAAATGGCAGCGAGCTCAGTTTCTCCCTGCAAATTTGGTGCAGGTATCCCGGGGTAGAGTGTTTGGAAAGCAGCTCTGTCTTGCTACTGCTAGTTTTCCTCTAGCACATTCCAGGTGAGATATTATAAACTGCTCTTTCCTCCCTCTTTCCTCCCTCGTGTTCCATATACCACAATATTAAGAACTGGCTCAGAAAATTCTTCACCAGATTTCCACTGGCAGCAAGTTCAAAAGGGGAATCTTC
Source organism: Piaya cayana (assembly GCA_013389865.1). Classification (NCBI taxonomy): domain Eukaryota; kingdom Metazoa; phylum Chordata; class Aves; order Cuculiformes; family Coccyzidae; genus Piaya; species Piaya cayana. The sequence goes on from WAAB01000748.1 coordinate 18,421, forward strand.
CCTGGCCATCTGTGGCCAGAAGCCTTCTCCTTGGCACTGGAGCATTCATTAATTGGCTGGTCAAATTAGACAAGATTTAATTTGCTTTCCTCTGTTTTTGTGGGGTTTTTTTCTTACGTATTTTTTCTTACGTATTTTTTCTTAAAGCACAGCTGCAATAATTATAACGTTTACCCTTTCACCGCACGCACCTGCAATAACTTTTCAGGTGCTCAGGCTGAAGAGGAAATTTTGTTTCCTCAAATAGGTTGAAAAAAACCCATAGAAGTGTCAGCAGAATTTCTCCCAATACAGAAATATCTCTCATAGCAGAGAGTATCCCACTGCATACACAGACAGCTTTTCAGAGTGAGTCCATGCTGGCCTGGAAGAAGGAATTGTTGAGGTCTGTAATACCCTTGCGGATACCAGAACACACTTGCTTCTTTTGAGCAGATGTGTGCAATGAGCTGTCAGCCATAACAGCTTCTCCCTCAGAACTTAATTTAAACCTTTTTATTATCAGTTGATTCGAAGTGAGTGATGGTGAATATGTGAATGCTTAGAAAATGACCAAATACCTTGGGAATGTTTATTAAAAAAAAGAAGCATAGTCACTTGTTGATACTAATGACTTGTCATTATTACAATGTTTTTATGTTCTTCTGTGAACATTTGGCCAGACCTGTAAGCTCTGTTAACTCGGGTGTCTGAGGGAAGTGGCACTGTGGTCATAAGCAACATGGTACGTTTTGGGGAGAGCAGAATGGGTCTCAAAGTTGTAATTGCCCAGGGGGTGATTCCTTTGCTACTTTCATGTGTTCCTTGAGCTAAGTATCAAAGATGCTTTTATTCCTACACTGGTTACTGGCTTATTTGGATATGAAGGGAAGGGTGGGAGGTCACAGCAACTGTCTTGTTTGCACCCTGTCCTGCTGTCATTTTTTTCCATGGTGGAATTTGATATAGGAAGGCTTTGCTGAGACATTCTTTGTGTCTGTTAATGACAGATCGTGGTTGTCATGTTTTCTGGCTGGTAGATGGTTGGTTACGTTGACAGATGTTGCAATGATTCTTTTGGCAATATTCTGTTGTGCTGACTGTTCAAACGGGAAATTCATCTTTTAGTATTTGCACATGTTAAATGTTTGTTTTAGTAGGAATCGTCTCTGACAGCAGGCTGGTCAAACAGTGTATTTTTGGAGCAGCAAACTCTGGAATTCTCAAAGTCCACATCATCCTGTAGGTCTGCTGGTGCTCGGCTTGGAGCCCTGCTTCCTGAAGCACCACAGGACTGACTTTTCAGACAAGGAGACGTGAGCTTTTCAGCTCCAGTTTCCTGCTGTTTCACTCTTAGTAATGGGTGCCTGTGTGTGTTTGATGGCACTCAGTTCAATTATACCACAGCATGGCATTCTGAGAGACTTGGTAAGGTTTGCCATATGACAGAGTCTGTGCTGCCTTTGTTCTCCCTTTAGTTTCTGAAGATTTGGTTTTCTGAGCTGGCTTCTTGTCTAATGTTAACAAAAATGAACAGGAAGGTGATCATGGCTTGTGCTATGCAGTAGAAAGTGAGGACATGCTCAGGAAGTATGGCAAGAAATACTTTCCTCCTGACAAAGACTAGCTGAAAAACGCACTCTAAGGAAGCTAAATGTTCATCTAAATCTCTGGTGATAATCCCATTTCAGGTGACTACTTTTTGACCTTGTTAGGCAGCTTGTGTGATTTAGTGTGATTCCTTATAACTTGTTTCCTATAGTTTCATCAAACAAAATTCTGTGGATTCTTTATTTGAGGACTGAAAGTGGCTGTTTCTTGTTTGCAGTGGCATTAGAGATACCCTGCCTAAAATCTGTTATATTGTCCTTCAGAAAAAGTTTATAACATGTCAGAAGTTACAATACTCACTCCTGGAAGTATAGTGGCTGTTCTGAAGAAAAGCACAGTACCAGAAGTAGCTACATACTGATGTCTGGTGCAGGAAAGGTTTAATCTGGTCAAGACCTCTCCAGACCCCTTCACCATCACTTAGCAGGTGAGAAACAAGTGGCTGCAAGTTGCTTCTTTGTGTCTTGGCAGCTTCAGGAAATACTTCAGAAGTAGAGCTATTTCAAGTAATGGAAGTGGAAAGAGGCCTTGTGGCTAGTTTAGTACGTGCATTTCTGAGGAACATATTCGATTCCTATGTGGTTATTTTTGTGTCATTTGACAAAGAAAAACCTAATGTTGAGGAGGATATGCTCAGGGGAGACGGGTTACAAGACACATGTATTTGCAGTGTGTGTATTTACACACAAAAATTACAGAATTTCATGAATAGCTGCCTACATACATAACATAAACATTTTCTGATTTCTCCTTACGATGATTTAGGTATAAAATACTTGCTACTTCTAAATTTCTAAGAAAAATAGAAAAGGTTGCTAGCTAGTGAATCTTTGAAAATGTTACACTTGCAAGAAGAGGAATCCTTGAGCATCCAGTGCTGATTAGCATTGATGACATGTAGGAAATGCAATGAAATACAACCTTCAAAACCTGACATTTGGACTGATATTGTCGGTTCAGAACTTGCACTGCTTGTTCACTGTTTATTTAATTTTTTAATATGTGGTTTCTGAAGTTGTCTTGCATATTTCAACAGTTTACTGATTACCAGGACGTTAGACTCTACCTTTCTATCTTGATATATTAATTTTCTTCTCAAATGCATTCATCCTAATCTCTGAGTAATGACACTGGTTCTAGAAGGGCAAGCTCCTTCTAAATTCAGAAGTGTTTTCATATATGTTGGGTGAAAGTGCATTGCAGGAAAAGGCACTGTCTTTTAACAAAGTTTGGGTTTAAGCACAAAATAATTGGGATTTGGATGTTATTAAAGTAACGTTTTTGTGAAAAGGAACTGGATTTATAAAAATGAGCTAGCTCTTCAGCCAGACCCGTTATGAATTGCAAAAGCAGCTGGGAGATTTGGCCAGAAAATTGTTGGTTTTTTTTTCTTCGTCAGAGTTTGTAAGAGATTTGGAGGGACATAACATTTATTTTTTATTTCTCTGAATTTCACTCCAGGCCTTGGAAAAATCCATCCGACAGTGAATTTGTTTGTATATTTTACATTTTTTCCCTAAGTATGCTAGGCTCATTAGAAGGCCTTGGAAAAGGCATGCTTTGTTAAAGTTAATATGGAAAAGAAGATACTAAGAGCTCAAATCTGTCTCCAGAATATAAATAAGCATAGCTTCCTTTGGACCTGGTTTTGACCACAGTTATACTGGAACCCTTGTTTCAGGGAGAGTTACAAATGTGCATTTGCTAGGAAATGCTGCTTCTCCAATAAATTTCTTAACAGTAGTCGCTAAGTTTATAGTTTATGCCTACAGGATATACACATGTACATACTGAATGACTGTGGTGCATCTGAAATAGCTGTGCAGCACTGCACAGTGTGAACAGGGCATCACATATTGCTTGGTAGAAGATACTTGCCCAGCAGATATGGTGCAGGAGGAGTGTGGACATCAGGGCTGTCCCAAATCCTCTTCTGTGCCAGGAGAAGGCCCGTGCTCCCTTTGCTTTCTAACTCGTAGCACTGGCCAGCAGTGAGCAGGCACAGGGAGGGAGTGATTAGTCTGCTGCTGGCTACGGACTCGTTCCTCTCTGGAAAGTTTCCTGTTCCTGGGAATCAAGGGAAAACAAAATCATTTTTCCTTGCTTTACATGGCTCAGTTTGGTTGTGGTTTCACTTCTGAAGAGCAACATAGAATACTCTACTGCTACACATAACGAAGACGTGGCAATGGTAGCTTAACATTGACCAATCTGTCACAGTCTAGAAGTAGCATAGAATCCCTTCTCATGTGGTGACTAAAGAAAAGACTGCTCAAAATTAAGCTTCAGAGACTTAAATGAAATAACAAAATTACGTCTGTGACATTGCGTGAAGTGGTCACCTTTAGCTGGGCATCTTCATTTTTATGACAATTTTTAATTAAAAGATTGGATTTGAGAAGTTTGTATGTATTAAACATCTGTGTAAGCACTGCCTAACCAGTTGGCACAAGGTGGATGTATCTTCATTAGTCAGAATTTATACTTCTCTGCTAAGCCAAAGTTGTTTCTATTCACTATCATTATACTAAGCTGGGTCCTTCGGTGATCTCCTAATTCCAAGAGCACAATGGCCAAATAAGCCTTGATTAAAGCGGTCCCTGTTGTTAAGCCAAGCATATGGTAACACTAGAGAATATAAAGAGACTGGAGCTGCAACAGTACTGGAGAATTTGGGATATCTTGAATTGCCACTTGAGAAAAATAAAGTTCATTGAAGCAGGGTGTAAATTTTCATTTGAAATGTGCTCTGGAAGTCAAATCTCCTTAAATGGTGTAGTTTACTTAGTTCTTGAAATAATAACCAGTACACTACTGACATGAATCTGAGCAAGAGACCAGGTGACAAGTTCTTTGATTGCTGAAATATTTAAGGCTGCTGTGGAAAACTCTCAAAATAATTTGAATTATACACTGTTCTGGCTATAAACAGTATTTACTATATTCTGTCTGTGACAGCAGAAACATTTTCGTCTTTACAAAATGTTTATTTTTGTAGCATTAATCAGCTTTCTCCCTTATTCTTTATGTGAAGTCACCTTTTGTAGCATAAGTTTTCTATTTATAATATTAAAGGACAGCTAGATGAATACAAAAACCTCTCAGGTAATCTGCTTTTGTATGTGTGTCCACAGCAATTTTAAAGATGGAAAATGATGACTTCCTATTCTTCATAATCTCTGTTTTGTGCAGCATAACTACATTTAGCTCAGTATAGCTGCATATCAACTTCTTAACCTTCATGAACATATGCATTTTATTATAGGTTTTACTTACAAGGTTCAATATTATGTCTCAAACATGGCAGTAGTGTGCATTGTTAACATTTTGTGGTATTCACTAGAAGAGCAATCCTCTTCCAGCTGGAGGAGGCTGGTAGGAGAAAGCTATTTTCCTGCATGTGCAGACTTGCTAAGCAGCTCTGAAGTTGCAGAAAAGTTGGTCTTTTAATGGTGCAATTTAACAAACTAGTAGGAGGACTCCCTGGAATTTGCCTCCCACTTTCCTCTCATATCGTCTTTGGCTGGAGCTGAAGCAAAGTGGACAGTTTTAAGAGTGCAAGGTGTGTGTGTTTTTAAGTGTGCAGATAGTACAAGGAATGTTCTGCCTAAGTACCTGCTCAAACATTTTGGGAACCTGCTGTGTATTTGATTAAACCTTTTCATCAGCAGAGCTAGTCCTGAATGCACGTGTAGCAAATAATTTGTTACCTCTGGGCTTCACAGTCTCAGAGAACAGCCTGCCTCGCTGCCTTCGTGTGCATTATTATGTCAGAACTTGGATAACTCAAACCCAGCATTTCTGGCATAAGAACATCTCTGAGTTAACTGTAAGCTCCTTCTTCAGCTATCTGTTTGTGACTTACACAGTTGCTAGCCTTCTCTGAGGCACTTATTTCTTTATTTTTGTGCTACTTGTGTGAGACAATGGAGCATCATTATTTCTGCTTTTTAATTGGGATTCAGAGAGATTGAACAATTGTCCAAAGAGGAAGAGGTTTTTATGTTTCCCAGTCCATATCTTCAGTCATAGGTTAGTCATCTTCTTTATTTACTTTGCTCCAAGAAGGATTTAAAACTCTTTTTAGACTAGAAATATACTTTCTTGTACTTACTGGAGGCTAAACTATTTTATTCTAAGTTGGAGTTTGTCTGAAGATGCTTTGTTGTTTTCTTGAAAATTTTAGTCAGTCAGATAAAGTCAAAGGGTGACCGGAAACTCCTGTTAAAAATCAATCCTTACAGTTGCTGTTCCTTCTACAGAAGTCCTGAAAAGGTCTCTCCCAAAATTACTTCATAACTAGTTTGTATCATTCCTTTGCTGAAAACAGTAAACAATAATTATTTCTTAAATGCTCTGATTGCTTCATAAGTCTACATTTAATGGATATGTAATGGTGAAAGATTATCAGCAGGCGTTAAAGGCAGGATTGTCTATACATGAGTATAATTTGGTTGGTACCCAGGCAAACACAGTGCTCTGCTATAACAGTGTGGAAAAGGGAGTTGTATGGTGGCATTAAAGACTGGAAATAGGGAAAAGGTTTGATGGCTAGAAAATTAAACCATGTAAATTATGTGACAATGAACATGCTGAAGTGAGGCACTGAAGGAAGCTATGCTCCAAGTGCTGCCTCCAGAAGCAGAGGTAGCAGATGTGTGTTGCCTGTGAAGGGTGTCCTACTGCAGAGACTTTGGAGGATAAGTGAACCCCATAGCATGGGCTACAAGCTGGGCAAGATCAGCTCAAGCGAAGATGAGCAATGTATAATCTATCCCACTGTGTCAAGACCACCTCAGAGAAGAGCACTGAGATTCCCCATTCATTTCTCATGCCATTGTGGTCCGGTGAGGAAACCTCTTCTACAAACCTTTAGGTGAATTTCCTGACTGTGCTCTTGATTATATACTGGTTTTACTTTCTTCCTTGTCTTGTATCACTGATCAAGAAGCAGTTGAATTAGCTGAGAAGAAGGGTTAGATAAATTAGCTAAGAAGAGTTAACTTTATGCACCTGAGGCCAGAAGACTCCTAGAAAACTCAAGATGAGAACTGGCTGGATTATAAATGAGATTTAGCAGAAGGATACAAAGTTCTCTGGAGAATCAAGATGCAGAAATACATGTTACAAACTATCTGTGAAAATCCAGCTGTATCTGAAAGTCTTTGCGCAATTCTTTTTTTGTTTTAAGAGGGGAGAGCAAAGGATTGTGCTTACGTTCTTTCCAACTGTTGTATTTGAAGAAGGGAATTTCCCTGGAATTTAATTTTTCATCCTTGTGTGAATAGGCTTTGCCAGAAAGGTATTTTTCCTTCTGTATTAATATTAAGGTAATAAATTGTCTGTCCCTGTGTTCACTTGCTAGCCTTCCTGGTTTTTTTTTTCTTCCCCCCACCCCCCAACCCCAAGTTGCTTTTTAAGTTAAGTTAAATTTAAGTTCATCTTTCATGAAAACCATATGTTGGATTAAAGACAGGGTATTATTTTCATGCATTGTAATATGCTCTGTTACCTCCTCTGTTACAGCACCATGTAGAAATAATTATTATTCCATGTGTCACTGTGAATACATTTAGGGTTCTTTAGGTCTTCTCTAGCAAGAATTGATTCCTGATTCACTACTCTTGTTCTTTTTTAATATTGGAATTAGCCAAGTATAAACTTCTTTGATTTGTAAATGACTTTTAAAAATATGAAAAGTGCATGCTTAAAATAATTAGAAAATGAACTAAATTACAATTCAGGAAAATTTTAAGGTGTAACTTATTTTATACATTAAAGAAAACCTAGATAAATGTAATTAGGTAGCAATATTAAGAAAATGAACTCCAGACTTAAACACTAATGCCTTAAAAAAGACAAAAGAAGCAGTTTACACAATTCATTTGCTTTGACAATTGTATTTGCTCTTTTGAACAAAGGTTGAAACTAGTGGCTTTTAAGAGTTTATGAGCTTATGTTTTTGCAGCAAGTCTAAACTGATTAGAAAAACCTCCATAGAAAGAGTTTTCATTCTATAAGTTTACTTTATTGTTGATATTCTCTTCCCACCAAAGCTCAGCTGTAGCTGTATTAAATAAAATCACAGAAAATGGTATAGTAACCTCACCATCTGCTGTACAGCTTTGGTTTTTATTCTAGAGTTCGAGTTGAAATACATTACTTGAAATTGTGGGTTAAGTCGCTGAAATTAGATGGGACCCCTGCAGTCTAATCCATAGGAACTGGCCAATTCTTTTGAGTTTTCTGTGTTTGATTAGTTGTACTGTAATTAAAGAAATTACCAATAGTCTCCTGTCTGGAAGTGATTAACCCACCAAGTGCTCATACCTATATTCTCTAAGCATCTTCAAATAATATACAGCTTTATTTGTGTTCCTTAATAAGGAAACGAATGAAAACTGTCTACAGCCTTAATACTGTGGCTTGTGTGCTACAAGCTGTTCTGTCTTCTGCCTCGGTGATGTCTGTTCAATTGCTTCTGATTATGCTGCATTTTAATTAAAGAACTAAAGTGTTATTTGTATAAATGGGACATGCTTCTCATACAGCCATTAACTGTGGAAAGAAATCAGATAATGATGAGAGCCACCTAAGCAAACAGAATCCAGCATGTTGACCTTGTGCACTTATGGAGAGGTGGATATGACTGCTTGAATTATAGTCAAATTTCCCTTGGTCTATCTGGAATCAAAGTTTTGATTCATTGAGGTGCAAACCCGAACAAAACCTAAAACCAAACGCATCTCTAAAATCTGACTTGTTGATAATGATTTTTGCTGTTAAAAAAATTGTTGTTTTGCTAGATTTGCAAACTGAAAGAGCAGCAAAATGCAAATTTACTGTTATGTGCCTTCTCACTGGAAGGAGGAGATCCACAGACTGACCCCAAGAAGAATAAACAGTAAGTGCTGTGGATTCAGTGGGGACAGTCCTTGTGAGTTTAGAGATGCGGGGCTGGACTCCTGGGCTTGGATTTGAAGGTATAGTTACTGTGGCCATTTGCTGTTGTTGACTGGGGTCACACAGAGCCATGTGCTGCATGTGCAGCATATTCCTGCTGTGCTGGGACGTGCTAAGCCTTTTTTGCATCGTCCTACCTACCAGGTGCCAGAGTTCAGCCACAATATTTATTTTGCCTTCCTACTCCCCTTGGACTCAACTTCTCTCCAAGCTTTCTAACTGTGAGCAGTGGAAGGGATCAGAGGGGGACCCCCCCCACCCCCAAAACCAAGTGAGTTTTTGGTCGGAGAGTGGTGCAGCACCTGGTGGGATAATGCACAGAGTGCAGCTGCCACACTGCTTGGTCCCTGCCGAGTGCTGGCTCTCACCAGCAGCCTGCTCCCTGCTGAGATAACACAACAGTAACGTCGCGACACATTGTATTAAAAGTAATCTAATTTTCTCCAGAACAGGGTAGAGAAGGACTTGTGGAAAGGGGCAAATGAAGGAGAACTGATAAGTTGGTTTTGTCTCGTCTATCAAATATGTTCTGGGAATACCCCTGCATGTGTTTTCACAGTAAATAAATTTCTACGTAGCTCTAGATCTTGAGCTGTGCCCTGCACATTAGTGGGGAACACATAGATTTCTCCTGTGACATTTCTACAGTCTATCATTTAAAGTCTTCTGCCCATGAAATGAGGATAAAAGCAAGACAAGCTTTTATAACATGGATATTAATACAACTTGCTTAATACAAGTAGTATGGTGTGTCGTGTCTATGTATAATCGACAGATGACATGAAATTTTGTAAGTTTCTGAAGTGCTCTGCACTAGTTTGGATGTGACTACAAAGTAAAATCCACTGTACAGGTTAAAAATCACTCAGATGTTCAACAACCTTCTTAAAAGAAGAAAAATAAACCAACACAAAACCCAACAAACATGGATACTGAACCTGTATCAATGTTGCTATTGATGTGTCAACTGGATAGCACTAGAGAGAGAATCTGCAGAAGTGAAAGCTTTGATGAGAACCATTTGCTGATCCAACGTATTTCATCTGCAATGTTTCACAGTACAAAAAGATCTGTGTAGACTACTTTATTCTGGGAAATAGGAATATAAATTTTATGGGAGATTTTGATGCACTTTTAATATCAAAAAAGAGCCCACAGATGACCTAAGTCCTGGTTCACCTGTGCTGGGAACCTAGGCACAAACTCCAATAAACAAACTGATGCATTCCCATTCTCATGGACTTTAAATGGTGCTCAGAGGTCCCAAGGAGGTGGTGTTTGTAAAAGCTAAGGCTTTGGGAAGAAGGTGGTAAAAGTGGGAGCTGTTTAAAAATGGAAAGAGGTTCCTTGCATCTTGCTGTTGCATAATTGCTCTAGTAGATAACAGGGAGAAAAGCAGTAGGGGCAAACAGTGCTTGACTACCAATTCTAGAAAGTTTTTCAGAAATAAATGAGTGGCTTATAAATAGATCTGGATTATATTTACTATTAGCTACTCAAATAGGTAGTAAAATAGTTCCTGAGTTATTTACAGGAGCTTTTATATTTGATATCAGAATTGTATTTATTATGTTTCTATATTTGATCCAAGGAGTTCTCAATGCACAAACCCTATTCTGTCTCACAAAAAAAAGTAATTGATAGGATGATCACCCATCTGTGGACACCAGCCGCATGTTCTTAGGACTTAATTGGTTGCCACTTCCATAAGCTCTTCCACAACCATTTTCTGCAATGTGTTTTAGGTGCGTACATCAGAATTTGTGTTAGTCTGTAATATGAGCTTTTACAGTAAATGGAATTTATTGCTTCATTTACTGTGGCATGCAAATCAAAGTTCTGTGTATTTTCATACAGGAAAAGCTGCTTATACAGCTTTTGTCATTGGCTGTCGATTGTCCTCAGGCTGTAGAAATAGGTAAGAGATTAGCAAATTAATTTATGTGGGAAGTATTACTATACCATGCGAGATAGCATGCTATGTATCACTCCTTAGCATTACAATAACTGGAGGCTTGATATAATTCAAGAACAAAAAGTGACCTTCCAATACCTGAAGGGGGCCTACAAGAAAGCTGGGGAAGGACTGTTCACAAAGGCTTGTAGTGATAGGACTAGGGGTGATGGGGATAAAGTGGAGAGGGGCAGATTTAGACTAAATATAAGGAAGAATTTCTTCACCATGAGAGTGGTGAGGCACTGGCAAATGTTGCCCAGGGAAGTTGTGGCTGCCCCATCCCTGGAGGTTCAAAACCAGGTTGGATGAGGTTTTGAGCAACCTGATCCAGTGGGAGGTGTCCCTGCCCATGGCAGGGGTTATCAGAACTGGATGGGCTCTAAGGTCCCTTCCAACCCAAACTATTTTATGATTCTATGAACTTGTGGGATCCTGTAAGGCAGTCATAAGTGTCTTTTATTTGCTGTGTGTTGGAGCAACATGTATTGGATGAGAAGTGAATAGAACAGAGATGCTATGGAAATAGCATGAATTTTGGTGGTCTGTGCAATCATGAGGACGTCAAAAATAGAAATGCAATGGTCTGATTTGGACCTCTGAGCCTCTTCTATGACTGTCCAATGGCACTTAATACCCTTAAAGTGCTGGAGAATGAAAGAAGAAAATGAAAATCAGGGGTTGAGAGAAGTTGATTCTTGGATCTTGGGTGGCCCGCAGAGAAGCTGTGGTTGAGTGCTTTTGCCAAAATCTCTCAGTTCATAACATGAGAGTCTAGGTAGCAGGCACTTGTGATTGAACAGGTAGTAAAGTCTAAAATCTAGAAAGATTGATGACTTGTCCTATCTCACACAATCCTACGTGGCGAAACTGGAAACCAGGTAAGATCCTCTGCCTGCAAAACAGACTTCTCCTCTTGTTTTATCTGTTTCAACTGCTTTGATTGTAATTCTCAGGAGGCAGAAGCTGTCTCTTACCATAAGTTACACAGTGCTTAGAACAGCATGTCTTCATCATGACTGTTACTTCTAGGAATTATAGATTTTCCAAATGAATACACATCACGGAGAAACAATAATACTCATCCTTACTGAATGCTCTATCCAACATCACAAGAACTAAATGGAAATAGAGAATAAAGCTACTTTTCTGGTTCTAAAAATAATTCTGGGTCATGTGGAAAATCATTGTGGAGGTTATTTGTGGGAGTTCAAATGTTCAGTTGTTCTACTTTACTTTTTCTAGGAATTACTGCATGGCTGAATGTCAGCCTCCAGAAGTCTCAAAAAGCTCATGAAAAGAACTTCTGTGTTTCCTTTGGAAAAACTGAATGGCAGCATAAGGAGAGAAAAAAAAAAGTGTTAGAATGCTTTAAACTTTACTGGGATTTGGAAATAGGGAATTTAGGATGCATTATTGGTGTCACAACTCAAACTGGACAAGGAATTCCTTTGGGGATAGACTTTGTTATTCTTAACGTGTTGTGACCCATTGTAAGAACAGAAATGCTGCTCAGCAATGGAAATATGTCAGTGGAAAATCATGAGGTTTTTCTTGAGAAACAATGAAATTCCTCAAAGGTTAACAGTGTGAAATTAAGAAGGTTGATGAAATGACTGTTTGGATCATCTTCAAAGTTGAGCAAAGATTATTTGATGTGCTTAGCCGAGGGGGCACAGCCATGAGTGAGTGTTAGTACGGGCCCTGGTGACAATAGTAACCTGTAAAGTTTGAGCAAAAAAAAGATGACTTTCCTGAAAGCTGCTGGCAAGTCAGGACGGTGAAATAGCAAGACTGCTGACCAGCAATTCCTGTACTCTTAACTGTTTGCCAAAATGTAATATTTTTCTTTTCCTTTTTTTTTTAATAATCAAAGGCTGAAAATAGGAAAAAAAAATTAAAACAAAACAGTGCTGGCCCAGTGAAGAGCAAGTCGTTTCTGAATACTGAGCCAGTTGTCAAACCACAGGTCATCAGCACTGCAGTTTGCAGTACTTTCTCTTGAATAAGAGGAAGCCGGAATTGATTAAACCCCAGATAGGTTACTTCTAAGTACACTCAAACTCTTAAAGGCTACCTTGCTCTTTTTCTTAGGTCGGTGAAAAAATATTTTCTGTTTTTAACCATCAAATTTAAAGCAATATATCTTAGCTTAGAATAAGATTTCTTAACCAAAATAAGAACCTTTAGAATCTATGCATTTTTGGCAATAAGAAACAAGTCATTCTGTTCTGGTAACACAGAATTTCAGAGTCCTGGAACTGATGAATTCTTCAAAGAAGTTTTGAGCTGCTGCTTGGTTCTGGAAAACCTTCCCTTGCAGGAAGTTGTCAAGATGCTTGAAAATGTATAATTGGTGGGAGAGAGGTCTGGTGAGTAAGCTGGGTGAGATAGAGATTTGTAGCCCAGTTCATGCAGCTTCTGCATAGTCATTTCCAAGACATGCAGTTAGGCATTGTCACATAGAGGAACGGAGTACTTTTTGAATAACCAATGTTGGATATAAACATTGTAGTTGGTGCATTTTGTGGATTTCCTGCAGTACTTCTCTGCTGTGATAGTTTTGCCAGGATACAAGAAGCTGTAGTGAATGGTTCCACTTGCCGACCACTAAATACTGACCATAACCTCCTTTAGATATATCTTTGGTTTAGGGAAGTGTTTTGGTGCTTCACCTGAGTCCAGCCACTGCTTGTAATGCTGTCATTTGTCATACAGAATCCATTTTTTGTCATGTGCTACAGTGTGATCAATATATGGAATGTTTTTGTTGTGCAAAAGAAGTACATATCAGGCTTCATAATGGCAATTTTTTAAATTTTCGCTCAGCTCATGCAGCACTCATTTGTTGAGTGTTTTTGATTTTCCAGTTTGGTGCAAACTTTGAACAACTGTTGAATGGTCTATTTTTAGTTTTTCTGCAACCTCTTGAGATGTTTTGCGTGGGTCTGCTTCAATACTGGCCCTNCAGTACTTCTCTGCTGTGATAGTTTTGCCAGGATACAAGAAGCTGTAGTGAATGGTTCCACTTGCCGACCACTAAATACTGACCATAACCTCCTTTAGATATATCTTTGGTTTAGGGAAGTGTTTTGGTGCTTCACCTGAGTCCAGCCACTGCTTGTAATGCTGTCATTTGTCATACAGAATCCATTTTTTGTCATGTGCTACAGTGTGATCAATATATGGAATGTTTTTGTTGTGCAAAAGAAGTACATATCAGGCTTCATAATGGCAATTTTTTAAATTTTCGCTCAGCTCATGCAGCACTCATTTGTTGAGTGTTTTTGATTTTCCAGTTTGGTGCAAACTTTGAACAACTGTTGAATGGTCTATTTTTAGTTTTTCTGCAACCTCTTGAGATGTTTTGCGTGGGTCTGCTTCAATACTGGCCCTCAACTGGTTCTCGTGTATCACAGAGGGCCGTACACAACTCCTGTCTTCAAGGCTCTCATTTTCATCATGATGCTGAGCTGTACATTCATTGATGGTCTCCTGGCAAAATGCTTGGTTGCTATTGGTAGCTATTTCCACTGCTTTACGTCCTCTTTTGAGCTTATACAACAAATGCCTCAAATTTTCTCTTTTCCCACCTTTAACTTGACAGTGTAATATATAAATAAACAAACTGTGAAACCAAAACTATTAGCATAAATAAGTAGAATGATTTTTTTTGCTTTGAAGTGGTGTACTACGTGAACATAGTTAATTAAAAGTTTACTCCAAAATAAGTTTACAGTGACAAAAATGGGAATTTATTATTGGCAATTATTTTTGCACCAACCTATTTCCTTATATGCAAGTGTGTATGTGTATTAAAAAAACAAACATCCCCCCACCAACAACATAAGAAGGGACCTTCCATCTCTTTGCCCTCTTTAATATTTTTCCAGCACAAAGTGTCTTTTTCAATCAGGGGAAGTTGTTGTATTATATATGGGAATTTCAATGTCCTAGTAACAAGAAAAGGAGATGTGGGGAGAGTAATCTTGAAGAAAGAAAATAGTGGTAAGCCACACAGGCATTTTTCATTTTCTCCAGCTCCATCCTGCCTGTTGTGAGTGTCACACTTTAATAGAAATAGGGCAAAAAAAATAGTTCTGTAGCCTGTATGTTGCATTGTTTGCAGTCTCTATGTGTTGAAGAGAAAACTGCTATTCATGTAAAACTCCACATCAAATAAGGGAAGAAATCGGCTCACCTGCAATGCTCATCTTGTTTCAAGAATGAACATTTAATTTCATAGTCTCTTGACATGTGATGTACAAGGATGTGGGAGGAGGACACCACAGTACTACTCTTTTATAGAAGAATCTGTTGTACAAAGGCTGGAGTGATCTTAGCCTGCAATTTAAAAATCTATTTCTTGATATCTGTAAACTTCAGAAGCGCAGCCATTAACTTTTCTCCCTCTCCTCTGTCATGTCAGCAGACAGAAGCTGCTGAAATATGAGTTGCTTGTCACCTTGAGAAGGATAGAGGCTCAGTCAAGTAGTGACTGAAACAAAGAGAAATCTGGAAAACTGAGAAACTGTTTCTTCTGCCTGAATTAACTTACTTTGTAGTTTGTCTTAATATGTGTTTAGCAACAAGATTTGCAATGCTGAAAAATGTTTGTGGTATGAAATGTAACTTTCTATTATGATATCAAAATCTGATAATAAATGTAACACCCTGGGAGGCAGAGGTCTGGGTCACAGTAATGATGATTTAGAACTAAGTAGAATTAAATGCTGAAGGGATTTTGTCATAGTAAAACTGCCACAGGCAGGAGAAAATTAGGACTTGACCGAAGAAATAAAAGGAAAAAAATTTTACTACAGGCTTTTAATCTTCTTGGCTTTTTGAATATGTATAGGGAATGGAGAATAATTACTGAGTAATTTGTAGTGAGAATTGGCTCTGTTCTCTCGTGTTAGATATATGTGCGGCATTTACTTCAGTATCTTCAGCCAAAACTTCCCTTCATGCTGCTGCTGTTCAGGATGCTGAGTCCCGAGTGACCGCTGTTCATCATTCCAGGCTTGGTAATTTGTAAATGCTGTTCTCTTAATTAGGCCCAGTCCTACTAGAGGAGCTCTGGAAACTCGGACAACCTCACATACGAGCTCATCGGGACCTTGGGCTGGATGCAGGAAATTGTTGTTTCCATGAGCAGATTAAATCCTGTGGAAAACTCCCACTGACTTCACAGGGATTATCCATTTGTGGAAAGTTATTTTGAGGGAGGTGCATTCCTTTGTAAAATGGCTGGCAGCAAGTCTGGGCAATGCTCAGGTCTCAGTTCTGGCCATATATTTTTGTTGGTCGAATTTGTCCTTTGCCTTGCACAATGGGAATGTACTTCATGACTACAGCTTGCACTTTCCATTTTAATCTAATAAAAAACAATCATAAAAAAAAGAAAGCGAGGCTTGAGTGCATAATTGTTT
The DNA here is from genome assembly GCA_013389865.1 of Piaya cayana. NCBI lineage: Eukaryota > Metazoa > Chordata > Aves > Cuculiformes > Coccyzidae > Piaya > Piaya cayana. Next base: position 34,360 of record WAAB01000748.1, read on the forward strand.
TCAGATATTGGACCCCTTGGGCTAGATCATGTTTATGTCTTTGAACAATTCTCTGTAGAGATCAGAGTGCAATCCTGCTTGAAAAGTGTAGACTCAGCGTGACCTATCTTTTGTCAGGGCCTTTGAACTCCCAAGTGAGGAAAGTTGCATTGTAAATGGAAAATAAAATTAGGTTCAATGGTTTTCATTAATTTTCTGAATGTTATTTTTATTTACACTCTTTTTAATATATTAATGCCTTATATTTCTATTTACAGTTTTTTTCCTGACCTCTTTCATCATGTATTTTCAATAATATTCCAATATTTAATTGGAAGGTAAAGCAGAAAATCCCCCATGCTAGCTTGTTTAAAGAAAATGTTATCTACTGTCTAGTCAATGTATTTTCTGTGATGCTTCAGGACAAAATGCTGTGCTGCATTTAAATTTAAGAGTATGCTATTTCTTCTTGAGGTTATTTAAAATGAGGACCTTCATTTCTCACATCCTACTGTTGTCTGAAATACGAAATCCCATCCTATATTGCTGTGCCAGAAAATGTTAGCAGATAAAGTGCAGAGCAGGTCACAGTATTTCTAATTCAGATTAATGACCCCATTCAGCTTGTCTCCTTAGCAGGAAATTAGATAGTGCTAGGAAGGAGAAAACAGTGATTCATAATGTGTGACTCTTTGTATTGGCAGTTGCACTCATTAAAAGCTAAGATATTGTTTTGATATAAAATAATTGAGTCTGACTTATTTATGGGATATGGCTGTCTCAGCTGGTAGAGATTCTTTGAGAAGACTGCTGGCTCAATGCTTAGATAGAAGAGGAAGAGGTGACTGATGGCTATCAGCAATCCCTGGCCAGGTTAAATGCACAAATGTCTTCTGCAGAAATGACCACAGCTGGTCTTCTCAACAAGCCTAAAAGAGTAAAACACGTTCAAGAAGACTTTGAGCAGTCAAGGAGAAAGCAAATATAAACCGCCTACAAAAGCAGCTAATATTTGTTGCATAATTTGATACATGCAGTTATGTTTAAATGCAGTGATTGAAGATTGTAGAAGGGCACATCAGCAGTCAGTGTGGTTCCTGGACATGCTGGACTAGTTGTTGTCTGCAGAGGCTGAGTGTTAAAGAGGTTTTATGTTCTGCATACCTCTGTTGGCCAGAGTCCAAGATATGGCTACACACTCAGCTTCAATCAGCAACCACAGTCTTCCCTTCATAAGGGAAGACTTCCAACCTTCCTCTGCATTCCTGCTTACACGAGGTGAATTTCGATGCAGAAGAAAGTAAAATTTTTGCCTGGAAAAGTGGTCCTAGTTCAAGAAAGTTTAAGTCCAATCTAGTAGGGAAGCGTGGGATATATCATCAGAGAGTAATATTAATGTATGCCCCATAGGCATGGACGAGGTAGAAGCTCTATATGGGGCAGCAAAAAAGACGAAGCTCCTTCATTTTCCTTCTCCTCTCTAACATGTGGAGAATGGTATGACTCGATTTTTTGTTGAACTGTATAATATCTGCCCCTGCAGTGAAAGGTTTGCTGTTGGACTGGCAAGACAGCAAAGCTTTTCTGTTGGGTAGGTGAGGTTCTCACTGTTCACAAGAAATGCTTAAATAACCCTGAGAAGGAAGGACTAAACCCTCTGGTCTCCAGGGGAGTGCTCTAGCTCCATGATATGAAGGTTTTGCTCCTGAGTTTTGAGTTCTTTTCTCGACCCAGGGGTGTAGCGCCAGTTTCTGGCAGATACCAGTTTGAAAGATGTCAAAAGGATAAATTATTATAGCAATGTCTCTCACATACTTGGGAAATCCTTAATCCGCAGTCTGTTCATGCAGTGGCACCACTTTCAGTCACGGCCTAAAGAAAAGGAACTGCCAGTACAAACATTTTGCAAGAAACTCAGGCCAGTTTGTGTCTCTTAGTCTAGAAATGTGCGGTGGACTAAGACCCAATGTGCAGAAAAGGATTTTTGGTTCAAAGGGGTGAGGAGGTCTGTAATGTTAACATGTAGGATTCTAGGATTGTCAGAGGCTAGGGAGCAACTGCTCTTAGGTATTCTGCATTGGCAATCTACATTCTGCTGAAATCCTGCATTAGGTGTCTCTCTTTATTCTGGATCGGCTTGTAATCTTTAAGAACTGCAGTTACCAGATACTGCAAGGTGGCACTGTGCATGGTTTAGTGTTGTCTTGATTGAGACACTGAGGTCAAAGGCCAGGAGAAGTCAAGGGTCCCTGCAAACTAACCTTATGCATGGGCTTGCTGAGCTCTTCTCCCTCAGTGTCACGAAGACAAATGGCATTTTTTAAAATTCTCCCAGTGAACTAGCATTCATTTTCTGGTGCGTCTTCCTTCTTAATTGCTTCCTAATGAGCTTCACTCCCATCACCTCTAGCCTCCTGCTTTCAAACCTGCATTTACACCCATACATAGAAAGAAGCAAATTGAACAAATTAATTAAGTTGGCCTGACTAATGAAATGGGCATTGTTGACTTCTGGGATTTTGCCTCTTGCTTTTTACAGAAATCTATAAATCTTTGATGGTCACAATTGTTGGGCTTTTTCTATCCATAGGGTTGGCAAGAACATCAAATTTTCTTTGTGTGGTGTGTCAGATTTAATTGAGAACATTACATTCTCTGTTCATATTTATTTTTTTATATATTTGATACACTTGTGTGTATTTTTACTCTTTGTTTTTGTTTATGGTCATCATTTTACTTGCTTGTTTTTTTGGTTTGGTTTTTTTTTTCTGTAAAGTTTTCATGAAAGTGCTTTTCAGGAGCTATTTGGAATAACAGCTGTTACTGAGGGGAGGGGATCTGTGCTATTACTGTCCACAATAATTCCTCTCAACCCTGAACTGACTGGGATGTATTTTCTCCCCATGCTGCTTTATTTACTCTTGGACAGGTCCATTGATTCAAAATCAAGTTTTGGCTAGACTATTTTTTTAAACCTGTAAAAAGCTGTGTGTGAGCTAGCACCTAACATTGCCTCCTGAAATGTTCTTTTTGGAATCTGCACCCAGATATAGTTCTGCTTATACTGTTCCCCCCCCCCCCCCAATGCTATCACTTTGCACTGGAGGAAGGTAGCTGTCCTAAATTGCAATATTCTGCTAATTTCAATCAATTGTGGATTATCTGAGGATCTGGCTGCCTGTGTGCTTTTGTTCCTCATTATTACTGCTTTCCTCTTGGATGCTGATGAGGATCTTGACCTTTGTGCTGCAGGCTACCTAGGTATAAAAGACACACAGCATCTGCATGTACAAATACATTATTATCTTTATGTGGCTTTGAGAGATTCTGTGGAAGTAGGAAAGCACATGGTGAAACTGATGAACTTCAAAGGTTAAGTGTGCATCTAAGAAAGGACTCTTCCACTTTTGAGCATTTACCAGATGATGAGGACTAATGCCTCCACCTGAATTTTACAAGATAGCTATTTAATCCAGAATGTCTAAGTGCTGTTTCCTAACACAGTACTATTATTACCAGATGAAAGTGCTGTGGATTCTTTCCAAGGAATATGTGAATAATTTTAAATTCCTCTGCTGAGACTGCTTTTATTGAACCTTTTCTCCTTCCTGTCTGCACTGTGTTTTCACTTTGAAGTAATAAGTACATGTAGTCTTTTGGTATCTAGATAGGTATCTTGGCTGTTTTCTTCCTTTTTATTCCATGTCTCATCACTTTGTTATACCTGAAAAACAGTGAAGCTCCTGTGTAGTGAAGGTTACATAAAACACAAGGATATCCTTCTGTTCTGGTAGGAAACAGTATCTGAAATTTCAGTAGTGGTTAATGGAAGATCTAAAATGTCATACATTGGTGTGCCAGTGGGAATCTGAATCTGACCCAGCTTTCAGTGTTGGCATTCTGTTAACTTTAGTGGCTTTAGTACACAATGAGAGATGTCAATTTTAAACTTATCCTTCTGCAGTTCTTTATGTGCAATGAATTAAGTGTATCCAAGAGGAATAGAACAAGATTTTGTTCCTGCTTTTTCCATTGCACAGTTTATAATGCAATATTTTAACATCCTGCGACTAGAATGTGAAGAGATGGATGATAAATATGGCAATATGAATTTTTTACACATTTGTCACAAAATAGTATAGGTGATGGGTTTATTTCAGTCCCTGTATGAGAAATTGACAGTGCAGTCTCAGAAGGAGCAAGAGTGATCCAAAATAAAGGAAGAACCAGCAAGTGGGTGTTGATACTGAAAGACTCTCAAAAATTCTTTCAGCTACATCCTCTTCCTATTCTTGATGGGTTTTTTATATGCTGCCAGTGTATGTATATGTTCCTGCTACACCAGTCACAGAAAGGCCATAAATGGCTTTCTGTGGGAGACCTAGAATGCAAGAAAGTACTGTTGATGGCATAGACTGGGTCTGGGCTGATAACAGTGTCAGCCTTTGGGTGTAAGACTTTGTAGCTGAAAAGCTGCACAGCAGTGGCATTTTTCTTTGTATTTTTTCCTTTTAGTACAAAATATTAGAAACACATTACCTGTGTCAAGAAGAGTGGTAAGGGTGACCTAAGCTCCAGGTGAGGTTTTGGACAGTTTCATTAGTCCTACTATGTTCAGGGTCAGTGGTTCCAGCTTTCATAGTTGAAGGATCCACTTCCTGACTGGAATTTCCAGAAGTTGAGGCAGTAGGAATTGCCTTGTATTAGAGGACCAAAGCTTTTTTTTTGTGAACAGCAAGGACCTGCACGTGTCAGACTGTTGCAGTCCTAAGAGAGAAGTTCTTGTTACAGAGGTGGAGGGTAAATTGGACGAGTTCTAATCGCGCACCTTACTTGCAGAACCAGAACATATAAACCACATATTAAAATGGCCATGTTGGTTAGTGGGATTTTTTCTTTAATATCCCCACACCGTTTTATGTAAGCTAGAGTTCTTACAAATATTTCACTGCTTTGAAATGGGCCAGAAACTTGTGTAAGGCTTTAATAAGCTGTTGCCATTTGTGCTTAAAGGGAGGTCTGGTTTGAAATTTTGCTAGAGAGAAGGAACAGCACAATGGTATCAGTGCAAACTTACTCACACAGTCTCATCAGCACACCTCTGCTCCACTGCGTCGGCATTGCAGTAGGGAATTCAACAGACAATTTTCACATGAACTTGAGTTCAAACTAGCACTAGGATTAATATAGGAAGTATCTGATGGTGTCTCCTAGAAACAAGGTTAGTAAGCTGCACAGAGGCATAAATTCAACAAAACTTTCTATAGTCTGTTGCCACATAAATGTCACGCCACATACCTTTTCCCTGGCTTGTGCCTTGGAATGCCTTGGGAGGGTGCTCTCTAAGTAATGTTCTAGTTTTATAGGGAGTAATCCAACTATGTGAGTTTGAAAGGTATCTTTAGATAGTTAGGAAGAAACCAAATAAGGGGGGAAACAAAACAAGATGTGCGAAGGAACATAAATAGTGTATTTTCATTGTCAGTTTTCTTCAGGAAAAGAAGTGATGACAACTGTATGCTCTACACATTTTATGTTAATTCACTTTACGGGAGTTGGTGTTGCAGACAGTATATATTTATAGGGATGTATTCACATAACTTCTGCTTCACACAGACTACTGATTTAGATGTTTATTTAGGAGCACAGGCTCTCTCTGTAGTCAGTGGAGTCTAAATTAACATCTCTGAATTACCCCCTGAAAGGAAGTACCTTTCTCCACTGACTTCAGTGTGACCCAAGGCTACAGATTTAGGCACATAAGTCATGTGCCTGGTGTATTAGCCTTGTGTAAACAATACTTTGGTTGAGTGTTGGCCCTGGCACTGCTTTCTTCCTACAGGCAGTGAACACTTTGGGAGATTAGTGCTTTGTCGGAGTTGAGTGTGTCTGAGGGGAAGGATGATCTTCCTTGGCTGGCTGTGCCCAGATACGTGAATCAGAATTGTAAAATGGTTTGGGTTAGTAGAGACCATTAAGATCATCCGGTTCCAAAACCCATACCTTGGGCAGGGAACCTTCTGCTAGATGATGTTGCACACAGCCCCATCCATACTGGCCTGGAACAGTTCCAGGAATGGGGCATTCACAACTTCTCTGGGCAGCCTGTTTCAGTGCCTCACCACCCTCAAGGTCAATTTCTTCCTTATATCTCATCCAAATTTACTGTCTTTTAGTTTAAAACCATTATACTTTGTCCTATTGTTGTCACACCAATGGATGTGATCTATCTGGACTTCTGTAAAGTGTTTGACATGGTCCCCCACAACAGCCTTTTCTCTAAATTGGAGAGGTATGGATTTGATGGGTGGACTGTTCAGTGGATAAGAAATGGGTTGGATGGTCGTATTCAGAGAGCAGTAGTCAGTGGCTTAAAGTCCAGGGGGAGATCCGTGACAAATAGTGTCCCTCAGGGGTCTGTATTGGGACCAGTGCTATTTAATGTCTTCATCGATGATATTGACAGCGAGGTTGAGTGCACCCTCAGCAAATTTGCAGATGACACCAAGCTGAGTAGTGCAATTGCCGCACAAGAAGGATGGGAAGGACCAGAAGGACCTGTCCAGAAGAACCTGGACAAGCTGGAGAAATAGGCCTGTGCAAACCTCATGGGTTTCAATAAGACCAAATGCAAGGTCCTACACCTAGGCTGGAGAAATCCTCAGTTTCAATACAGGATGGGGGATGATGTGGTTGAGAGCTGCCCTGCAGAGAAGGAGTTGGGGGTGCTGGTTGATGAGAAGCTTGACATGAGCTGGTAATGTGCACTCGCAGCCCAGAAGGCCAACTCTGTCCTGGACTGCATCAAAAGAAGTGTGGCCAGCAGGGTGAGGGAGGTGATTCTGCCCCTCTATTCCTCTCTTGTAAGACTCCTCCTGGAGTATTGTGTCCAGTTCTGGAATCCTCAGCATAAGAAGGATATGGAACTGTTGAACGGGTCCAGAGGAGGGCTACAAAGATGATCAGAGGGCTGAAGCACCTCCTGTAGGAGGACAGGCTGAGAGAGTTGGGGTTGTTCAGCCTGGAGAAGAGAAGGCTTTGAAGAGATCTTATAGCAGCCTCCCCATACTTGAAGGGGGCTTCAAGAAAGCTGGGGAGGGACTGTTTACGAAGGCTTGTAGTGACAGGATGAAGGGCAATGGCTATAAGATAGAGGCAGATTTAGACTAGACATAAGGAGGAATTTCCTGACTATGAGAGTGGTGAGGCACTGGCACAGGTTGCCCAGGGAAGTTGTGCTTGCCCCATTGCTGGAGGTGTTGGATGGGGTCAGGCTGGATGGGGCCTTGGGCAGCCTGATCTGGTGGGAGGTGTCCCTGACTATGGCAGGGGGGTTGGAACTAGATGGGCTTTAAGGTCCCTTTCAACCCAAACTATTCTATGATTCCATGACTACAGCTCCTGCAAAACGTCTGTCCCCATCATTATTGTAAGCCTCCTTTAAGTACTGAAAGGCCTCAATAAGGTCTCCCCTGAGCCTTCTCTTCTCTGGGCTGAACAACCCCAACTCTCTCCACCTGCCTTCATAGGAGGAGTACTCCAGTACTCTCATTATCTTTGTGGCCCTCCTCTGGACTCACTTCAACAGGTCTATGTCCTTCATATGTTGGGGTCCTCAGAGCTGAACACAGTACTCCAGGTGTGGTCTCACCAGAGATGGAGAATCACCTCCCTTGACCTTTGGTCACTCTTCTTTTGATGCAGCCTGGTTGGCTTTCCAGGCTGCAAGTAGTGCACATTTCTTATGGGACTCAGTGACTTCAGAACAAAAAACTTCAAACCATGGACCCAACCATGCATAATTGACTTCAGGCAGCAGGGCACAGAGAGGCAGAAAAGTGCCTGCAAGCTAGTAAGTACATATACTAGCTACCACAGGTGTTACTGTGGGATGAACCAAGCTAAAGAAAAACAAAAAACAAAGATAGCCCCACCTCAAAACAACCGACATGCATCTGCAGAAGTGGAGATTAATAAAGGGAGATCCAGAAGGGGCCTGTGAGCCCCTGGCTTATCAAGCTGCCTCTGCCAAAGGCTCTTCCTGTGGCCCTGCACAAGATTCTGATCTCTCTCTCATTCTCCACTTCTTTGCAATAAGAATGATTTTATTTAGAAGGGGTGATGTCATGAGACTGTTGTGAGGGGATGTGACTCAATGTTTGTATAACGCTTTGAAGATGAAGAGTGCTAACTATTGTTATTTGAGATGGCAACAAAGTAAAACAAAGTATGTTCAGTGCAGCTGCTCAAGCCAAGTCCATTTTCAGTTAATCTTCCAAACAGGAGTTCAGAATCAAAGTAAAAAGCTTTTCCAACTGGATCTTTATAGCTTGATGGGAAAGTTATAAAGAGAATTAATTGTTTTTTAAATAGTTGTAACTGCATTGTGATAGAGCATGATCTAGAATGCTCATCTACTCCTGGTTGTTGGTCAGTTTGGAACTGTGAATTAAGTCTTGCTCAGGGGAATTTTTTTTCAGAAAAGAAAAATAGTTGGGTCATTGTGCATGGCATACTGTGTAAACTGTCAGAAATGGCCTCTCTGCTCTCTGAAAATATGTGCGTTTTCTTCAGTAATGCAAACCAGCAAAATATGCAAAAAGCAACAAAATTGCCAAAAGCCACTGCAGAGCATCTCCAAGGGAATCACTGTTCCCTCCCAGAAAGTTCAGTCTCTGCCAATTTTGCCCCAAAGGGCTGCTCCAGCGAGGGCAGTTTCTCTCCTAGTACTAGGTGAGCATTACCTGGGGTAGCTTCAGGACTGTATGCTGCTTCTCTATGCTCTGTGCTGGCCCCCTCAGCATCTACATCTGGTTTGCTCACATGCATGTCCATTACAAGAGAAGCTTCCCTTTGGAACAGGGAATCAGGTGGACAGCGTTTACTTCTGGGGTGATACAGAAGAATTTGTTGCCTGGTCTTTGTACTCTTTGTGATGGCCTTTAGTCTCTCTTACCTCAGTTTTGGGAACACAGGAATTGTACTGAATCAGATGAACAGTGCAGCATTCCAGCAGCCGTGGTCAGCATAGCCGACCTAAAACCTCAGTGAAGACAGCTACATTTCAAAATTTTTCCTAGCTCATGGCTGGTGTTTTAAAATATGATAGTAAAAACCTGTTGCAAAAATGTCCTTAATAGTTGTCCTCCATAAAACAGGCAGGATAACACCCTCGCTTCCCTGGAGTATTGCTAAGTCCAGATTATTTGCACAACGCTTTCAAGTAGTGTACTGAAATTAGCACAGTTCAACTATTTTTACCTGCCAAAGCCCTGCCTCTTTCTAGGAAGGGTCTATGTACATTGGATTTAGATTTTTTCACCTGATGTTCAAAGGGACTGGAACGTGTCTCTCGCCCTCTTGTGTTTGGTGGGATTTGTCAGTATGAATCACCTTTATAAGAGGGCTATTCATTGCTTTCTCACTTTCACTGGATGCACTGTTTGCTAACTAAACCATACTGTTTGAATTTTGCTGTTCTGTGCAGAGGCATGCCTTCAGATCCTATTTTTTGTTTTCTTAATGCTTTTGAAGTTACTTGTTCCTAAAATATGACTCTCGGTAAACATTTCAGCACTTTAATTTGGCTTAAATTTACACTTGAACGCTGAAGTTCCAAAATAGTTTTATGAGCAAATAAAAAAACAGATAGCTCTGAGAGCCTTTATTTTCAGTATCTTTTGGTTTTGCTAAACTATATACATGAGTAAATGCTCAGCTTTATATTGTACTGTATTGCAAATCATTGGAACAACATGTTGTAATGGGTTGCAAATGGCAAAACATTATATGCCCCAGTTTCTGCAGCCAGAATGAACAAGATCATTCGAAAGATATCATGTTGATAAAAGCAGGCATAGAAAAAAATAACCTTAAATCTAAACTCTCTATATCACAAGTAATAGAACAAATGAAAAAATACAAATATATTTTTCTGCTCAGAAGCAACACGAGCCAGCCCAATTCTGCTTGCTGAACTGCTTTTTCTGTCATATTCCAAGTAAAATTTTTATTTCCTTCAAACCTATGATTACTGTGACAAAAATGCTTCTTTGTATAAATCATTTTTGCTGATTCTCTCCAAGAATCAATTAGTTAGCTGTCAGAAGGAAGTGCATATCATCACAAACACTTAGTCGGCAGAGCAGGGCTCTAACACCCATGGCAAACATTCATTACTTGAGGTCAGGCAATATTAAAAGTGCAGCACCAGACTGATATTCCCCACCCTGCCTTCTAGAGATGAACCTATATAATTAGTCAAATGCTTATATTTCATTCTGAAGCATAAATGTAGCATTGCAATTTAAAACTGTGTCCTATAATTCTTAGGCAGAGCAAACCCTGGACTAGCTTAATGTTTCCTGTTCCCTAAGGTGTTAGTGCCACAGGTGTGTCTGAGACTGAACACAAAGTGCTCATCCCAAAGGGCTAATCTTGCAAATGGTCTGTGCACTGAGTTTCCGTGCTTCCTCCCTCAGAGACCACACTACAGGAATAGGCCTGAACTGAGGAGAGACCTTTCAGTTCAGAGAACAGGTGGAAGATGAAATGGTGCTTTTGCTGGGGTGGGTCTCATACATTCTGCCTTTGCTCTTCTGTCTTGATCATGTTGAGACTTATATGTGCATACAGATATATCCTCTCTCCTCCACATACCAACACTCCCTTGGCTGTACGATTGCCATTCAAAGACTTGAACAGAGTCCCTGTGTCTCCAGGAAGGCTGGAGAAGGAGGTTAAGGAGAGAGCACTGCCAGTGTCGGTGCTACAGCCACTGGGCAGAGAACAAGGCAACTGTAATGCTGTGGAAAAGTTCAAGCCGAGGGGTTCTGTACTACAGGAATTGTTCCTTATATCCTGATGTAGGTGGTTCTATAGGCCATGGAAAATACAAGGGGAAAACTCTAGTGGCATCATCCTCAAACTCCAGAAAATATTTTACTTTTGCAGGAGTGTAGCAATCAGCTACAAAAATAGGAGATAGAAGAAAAGATGGTCAATACTTTTATGATATTGCACAAAATCTTGATCACAAAAACCACCAAAAATTCACTAAAAGATACACAGCTTTTCCAATTATTATCTTAACAACCTTGAATTTTCATTAGACCTGGTTCCACATGGTGCAGCTTCTTATGCTCAATCAACAGAGACACTGCCCCCAAACCCAACAAAAAGCCCTACGTGAAAAGTTTTGACAGAAAATAAAAACATGATTAAATGAGGGACATATGTTCTTCTTTTGTGTCAGTAGTGTTTTGGGTGTCAGCTGTTGGATAATAGTACATTTTAATTAAGGCAGGGCACATCGATGTGTGCAGTTTTATTTGAGCTTGTTCTTCCTTGTAAGCCTAATGAACTTGTTCAGTCCCACAAGCATGAACAAGCCTGTCAGGTACCTCTGCCAGCGATCTTTGGCAGGCATCCCTGTGCAGATAGTGTGAGGCAGTATTATTCAATAGAGAGAATTGTACAATTCTACAGAAACCCAGCTTACCGTACTTAGTAAAATACAGTACTTAAAGGGGGATATTTTCTTCCTACCTTAGTGTAAGAAAGGCAATGCACTGGGAGGGGGAGAAAGATGTTTCACAAATGCATTTCTAGGCACAAATGCTTTTGAAGAGGCTCAGGTGGCTATAGTACACAGAAGGTTTTGCTTTCTTGGTGCTTATTTTATCAGCTGCTTTCAGGCTTATGAGCTGCAGCTGGATGGACAGTGGCCCTTTCAGGAAAGGTCCCTAAGTTTTTCTTCAGCACAGCTTGAGAGTCATAACTGTGAGTTACTGCCCAGTAATCCTCATAGGGGACTTCACTGGGCAATAAAAGCAAACTGCTGAATTTTGTGGGTTTTTAAATTTTTATTTTAGTTTTATTATATTTGAACAGACTTTCCTGACTTGAATGTAAGAGAAGAGGAGAGCGTGAGAGGCAGATTGGGTGGAAGTTTTTACAGCAATGACCCTAATTGTTAGAGCAGCAGCCAGGTATGAGGATTCCTGTCCTTTCCCTGCCTCAGCCATGGCATGTTCCTTGAGACAATCCATTTATCCTTTCCAAACCCACATTCACAGTCTGAAAAGTAAGACTAATAATGTTGTTTGATGGTGGTGCTGGGGTGGAATGATTTTGTGTAGTCAAAGTAAGAATGGGGGTCCTGTTCTGTTCAGATTTAGATGATTGCTTCAGTTCTTTAGCTCTAAGGGATGCCTGAAGTCCCTTCCTCTCTAAAACAATATTGAACCACTAGGTTCTATACTGTGGGAATGATTGTTCCCTATGTATCCTGATGTAGATGGAGAGGCTCTATAGGCAGCAGAAAATGCGTATTTGTGCATTTAAAAATCACTTCAGTGATCCTTAAAATGCAGGCAGCATAAGACTTCAAACTCATCCCATGTGTAAGGTGAAACAACGTGTGAAAAGAGGAAACACCATAGAGCAGTAGTAGATCCCTGGCAAGCGTACCTGGTGCCAATGGCAGCATCTGTTCTGTGTTGGACCATGGGTTCCCCAGAAGGTGCTGACCCTTCTCCAGTGCAGGATGGACACAACAAGACTGGGGCTACTGGCACCCATGGGAATCTCTGTCTGTGGCACAGTGCTGGGCCCTAGAAGAGGAAACCTGAAGGCTGCCACACTGTTTCCAACCATTTGCCTTTGAGAAGATGCAAAGGGTGGTTAAGATGTGTCATTGGAGATGAAGCCCCTTTGTTCTTCGGATATCAAAGAGGAGGAGGAAGGTCTCAGGGTAGCTGGGAGGTCACTTAAGTGTATGTGTGTATATCATAGAATCACAGAATGGTTTGGGTTGGAAGGGATCTTAAACCAGTTCCAATTCCATGCCATGGGCAGAGACACCTCCCATTGGATCAGGTTGCTCAAAGCCCCATCCAGTCTGGCCTTGAACACCTCCAAGGATCACAGAATCACTAGGTTAGAAAAGACCCACTGGATCATTGAGTCCAACCATTCCTATCAATCACTAAACCATGCCCCTCAGCACCTCATCCACTTGTCCTTTAAACACCTCCAGGGAANGTTTCTCCACAGCTTTCTTATAGCCCCTTCAGGTAATGCAAGGTTGCTATAAGGTCTCCTCAGAGCCTTCTCTTCTCCAGACTGAACAACCCCAACTCTCTCAGCCTGTCCTCATTGCAGAGGTGCTCCAGCCCTCTGACCATCTTTGTAGCCCTCGTCTGGACCATTCCAACAGCTCCATATCCTTCTTAAGCTGAGGATTCCAGAACTGGACACAGTACTCCAGATGAGGTCTCACAAGAGAGAATAGAGGGGCAGAATCACCTCCCTCGCTCTGCTCGCCACGCGTCTTTTAATGCCAGCCCGGGACACCGTTGGCCTCTGGGCTGCAGCGGATACCCAACTGCTCCCCACGCCCCCTGCTCGCCCGCCCCGAAGCCGCGGGTTGCGCCGCCCTGGCCCCGCCGCCCTGGCCCCGCGCGTCTCTGGTGTCCGCGCGCCCCCTGCCGGCCGGCGGAGGGCAGAGCCCCCGGCGAGAGGGGAGCGAAACGTGACCCTGCTCGGTCAAAGGGGTTTTTAGCTCCGGGGAGGCCTTAGAGCAGCTTCCAGTGCGGAAAGGGGCTGCAGGGAAGCTGGGAGGGGCTCTGTCGGGGAGTGCGGGGACAGGAGGAGGCGGAACGGTTTTAAGCTGAAAGAGGGGAGGTTTAGATAAGATATTAGGAAGAAATGGTTTCCTGTGAGGGTGGTGAGGCACTGGGATAGGTTGCCCAAGGAAACTGAGGATGCTCCATCCCTGGAGGTGTTCAAGGCCAAAGTGGATGGAGCTTTGAGCAACTTGACCCAATGAGAGAGGTGGAATTGGATGAGCTTTAAGGTTCCTTCCAACCAAACCATACTGGGATTCTAAGGTCAGTGTCCAGGGCAAGCTTAAGGTATTTAAAAAGCTGGGTTATCTGAACAATGCTGTGTTATGTGTTGCATGCATTTGTCCTGCCTTATATCTTGAGTTGCTCAAAGAGAGAGCCAAGCTTTCATCCCTAAGTGAGAATTTTAGCTGTATGAAGCTCTCCTTTCTGCTTCTTTCAGCTGTGGTGTCCAGTTATCTTCCACTCTCTCCAGCTGAGGTAATGCAGGCAGTGATTTTGTTAAAGGGAACCTGTAGATTCACTTTATCCCTATATAGGGCTGGATTTTCAGTACTCACAGTATCTGTTTCTGCTTTGTGGTGCTGGAAGTTATGCTGTTTGGACTCTCTAAGATGGGAGCATAATTTTCCTGAGTTGAAAGCAAGCTCTGGATTTGTCCCATCTGACTTGTGGTCACAGCTGGACTGGAGCTGGTAGCTCCTCAACCTGCTGTCTCTAAAGGTCTGTGTGGTGACGATTTTCTCTAAGAGCTGAGCTGTCTTTTCTCAGAACTTCTCTCTCTCTCTTCTCTCTCTCGCTTCTCAGTGACCAGCTCCATGCCAGCGCATTCAGATGGGTGGTTAAAACTAAGGAAAATAATTCTGGATCAGCATTTCTAATCAAAACCAGGCATGGGGAAGTTTATTTCATAGAATCATTGAAAAGTCAGAGAAGAATATAGCTCTTGACTTATAAGTACAATCATATTTTATTTCATTTTTTCCCCCTAAGTTCTGTAATTTCAGTGCTGACTTGTATTAGAGTTATTTTTTAAAAAATTCAATGACTAACTCAACTTTGTGGGGTTGTTTTTGCGGATTTTTTTTTTTTAAATAAATACTCACTAAATCACAAATCCACAACGTTTCTTAAGGTGGTTGAAGTTGCTCCAGTCCAGCCTTTCTCTGCTTCTCATGCAGTACCTTTTATGGACAGATGAGGCTGCTATGCAATTGTTTCTTTCACTTTGAGGAGTCCTGTTTAGGGGACTGTCCCCTTCTTGCTAAATACTGCCTGAGGACTCTCACAAGCTTGATCTCTGTCCTCTCCTAAGAAGTTGTTAGGCTGCCTTCCTGGTTCAGTGTATGAGGGTTTGGTGAACAGCAGTAGCATATCCTATCCAGCAGGCAGCTGCCGTTCAACTAGTGCCCCCAGCAACACGCAACCTGAAGTTCCGTCACATCCCTGTTTTTAAAAAGCTACAAGGAGAGGGCATCTCTAGGAAAGCATGACAGTATGAATTTAGATGGGAGATGAGGCAGTATGGGAGTCACATCTGCTCCTGTTATTGTTGAGGTTGCAATATTCTACAGTGTTGTTTTGTTACATTAACAGCTTTGAATACTGGATGGCAGCCTTAACTTCAGTGTAGGCACATCCAGCTTCTATTGGGCCAGAGTTTTGCAAACTTTTCTTTCTGACGCAGTCCTTGCTGCAGTTACACCTGCTTGGCTCCTTCTAGGCTAGATTACTATAAAGGAGAATGACAGAGGACTGTTTACCCTTGAATGCTGGTTGAGCAGTACCTCTAGGTGATGGTGAAGGTAGCCACCAATGTTGCAGGCTGACATTAGCACCATGTACTAATGCTTCCATGTTCAGCACTGGCTGTTGTTTCACTGCCATGAGCACATTGAAACCATGGTTTCCATTTAGAGAGCACTGAATGCCAGCTGCCTCAAGGACTGTCTCTCCCTTCTTCTGCCAGAACATTTTTCCCTACCTCAGAGGCTGCTGCTGTTTTTACCTTAATGTTAAGCTTGTAGATATTAGGGTAAAGCACTGTCAGCTGAAATCTCTGGCTCCATGACTATTTCCAATTTGTATTCTGTCCTTAATCTTAGCATAAACAAATGCTAATGTAGGTTGTTTTGCAAGTGTATGATTTAGTGACATTACCAAATCTCTGGGTAATAGAGAACTTTCCAGATGTAAAGAGTCAGTTGCAGCAAAGCATGTCCTTGAAGTAGATTTTGTGTATAAAACCTGAGCTTTATTGAGTCTGTCTTTTCAGTAACGAGGTAAAAAGAACAGAATCGTTGTTTAGGATCAAAAATAGATCTCCTCATTCCATACATAACACATGGTATAGGATGATGATATGTAACGAACAATGCACCTGACATCATCTGTGCGTGAGCATCCCCATGATGAAAATCACGGTTTCCAGGCAGAACAGTTATGTACCCTTATAAATCTAAAAGAAAATCAGGTAGTTCAGTGCCATGTATTGTCCTGAGAAAAAGCATCTAGTTACAGCCAACCAAAATGTTCTTTTTTTTTTCTCCAAGGGAACATATTGAATGAAATATATTATAGCCTAGATAATGGCCAAAACCGTTCTTTATTATGAAAACTTTATGCTCTTTCATAAGCATTAGTAATGTTTGGGGTGCGTGGGTGGGAGAGCAGGTGGATAGAAATGGTAAATGGAAAAGCAAAATGGGGATAGCTATGAGGCTGTAATTTCTTGTCAAATATTTCTCCATATGATACCACTTTCCTTTAGAAAACTTTTATAAAAGAGAAATATTTTGCAGTTCCTGTAGTCTTCAGGATTTTACTGCTTTTTTGTAAGTGCAGCACTTCTGAAAGGCAATGGGAAGGGGATGACTTAGGAAAGCCTTTATTTAACCAGATGACGTACAGTATTAACAGCAATGGAAATTTCCTCATGCTCTGGGCCAGAATCTTGTCTAAAAATCATCTCTGAGGCTCAGAGCATTACTCCTCTCTAGTGCTCGTTTATTCTTCAACAACTCTCCCAAGCCTACTGAGAACGTACAAACTTGCTTGCTCTTGTAAAAATGTTTTCCTATACTATAGAGATTGGATGTTTTTCCCTCATTATCTTTAGAAATCAGATGTTTTTAACTCATTGCCTTCTACAGAGGACATAGAGTGAGAGCAGTAGCTGTAGTTGCTGCTCACACATAGGTTTAGGGGGATTCCTAAGGCAGGCTTCATGTCAGAGTATCAGGAATCCTTCCATCTTATTTTTGCCTAGAAAATTCTACCATTCAAATTCTACATTGTAGCAGCCAAATGTTTCAACTTTCAGAATTCTGTCTCAGTGTGGCAGTAAAGGTCATGAATTTTTGTTTGCTTCTATTTCAACCACTTCACCTTACTATTGCTGTTAGAAAACCTTCTTCACAGATAGTGGGAAGGTGTTAAGATCATCTTGCTAGTAAGACTTAACAATGAAATCAGAGTCCAGAAAACTTTATTAACACGGAATAAACACAGTTATTTCTTCCACAGTGTGTACAGAAATGCCTTTCTGAAGAGATAAGTTGCATTTTGATTTAAACTTGTCTTCATAATTATTCAGACTGTTTCCACAGCTGAAAGTAAAATACAATGAGCTTGAAATATTGCTATGTGGATCTAACCAGCTAGCTTCTTTCTAAATTAATATTCAATTTTTAACATTAATAAAAAATTAGGCACAAGAATGAATATTTGAAACCCTGTTAGCCAGAAGCAAATGATATACCGAGCAAGATTAAAAACAGTGCTTGCCCTTGCTGCTAGAATTTTGTGGATATTTTATTAATTTATATGAAAAAAAATCTGATAATTGAATGATTAGCAAGAACTTAATTCAGCAGAGCTTGAGTGATTTTTGTTGGTTTTCCCTAATGTGCTCCCCTCTCTTTGCCACCTCAACCTGTATTCTGGAGGCATTAGATCTGTATTTATTCATATAACAGGGAAAACACCAGAAGTGTGCTATTGACTTCATTGATTGGAAACATGTAACTAACACCAAAAGAGACAACTTTGAATGGATATCAGCTGCGCAAAGGCATCTACAGCCAGCTAAAGAGTTAGGGCATGAGCAGAAAAGTCGTTTGAAAGAGGTAGCTGTATTGGGTGGGATAAATGCTTTTGTCCCTCTATACTCACAAGTTAACAGTAACAACTGGTAATTATGTGAAAAAGAGATTCTTACAGGAAGCTCTATCTGGACAGTTTGCATTTGTCCATAAATAAAGCTGGAGAACAGCAGAGCAAAGAGTCTCAGCCTACACATCTAGCAGCAAAAGTGCTGCAATGCGATTTAATTTTCATTAAAAGGGTGTGTGAAACAGCAGGAGGACTCACTGAAACTCTCTGCAGATGGAGGGGGCAGGGGCAGGAAAGCATCAGCAGGGAGGTGCTGGCTGCAAACTTTTGTTGTGGAGAAAAGGCAAATGCATTTACTCTGTCAGCTGAGGGAGGTTTGTTTTTATTGTAGGCTATGTATGATGGCTAGTGTACACGGGCACCTTGGGGATTTTTGTTTTGGTTTGGTTTTAGTACCTGAAAATACTTGAAAGCTATTGGGAAAATCTAGCAACAGTGAATTATCCAGGCACTCAATCTGACATCCCTGTGGATCAGTGCTCCACACAAAACCCCCAGAAGGAACTTCTTCTCTTCTCAAAAAGGTCAATCCGTCAGCCACAAAAACAACAGATGTTGAAAGGAAGTAATTTTAAACTGTAAGATTTAAATTGGCAGCAGGGGAAGATGAGTTGCCAAAATGTGTCTTTGTTTTGCTGTTTTTGAAAGCCTCAGATCCTCCTAATGGAAGACTTCCACGTTTGGTCCCTGCGTGGATATACTTGCATTACATTTAAACTTCTGTTGCACAATCAGAAGGCTTGGGCTAAATAAAACAGCCTGTGAAGCTGGTCCAGAGCAGTCTTAGACCATCACAAGCTCTGTCCTGCCCTAATTTAGCACTAGTGGTACTAGAAGGGCTGATTTTTGAGGTATATCAATGAAGGCCACCATAGCTAGGAGTTAGGTGAAAGTGCTACCAGGCTGGATGAAGCTTTGAGCAACCTGATCCAGTGGAAGGTGGATCTGCCCATGCCAAGGGAGTTGGAACTGGATGATCTTTAAGGCTGCCTTCCAACCCAAGGAATTCTATGATTCTATGAGAGGAAGAAGCGATGTCAGTTTTGGTCCCTGGAGCTTCCCAAATCCAGATTTTGTGTCTGTAGGTGAGCACTTCAGCCCCAGAGTAATGGCAGCTCCCATGGCTTTTCCTGAGGAGCTTCACCTTGTTCTGGTGTGGAAAAATTGCTGCAGGATTGAAGTTACTGCACAGAATCCACTGTGTGTGAGCAAAGTTTAAGAAAAAGGGTTTAATTGGAGACTGTTGAAATTATCTAAAAAGGCAGAATTTTGAGGAGAATAAGAGAGCTGATGTGATTTCTCATTGAGTATATAGAATGGTACAGAAACTATATAATTACTTTGTAGTAAGTTGTACAGAATCCCTTTTAATTATTACACGTAAATACAAGGAAATAACAAGCATTTTATAAATGTAGTGGTCAGAGGAGAGTAATTGAAATGTTAATTCTAATCTTATGCTATTCTCATGCATTGATTTTTAAATTTGTGTTATCCATTAATTAGTTAACGTCTGCAAAGTACATTGAAGATAGCAAATGCTATAAATTACCACGTACTATTGTTTCTGTCATTATCTGTTAGGTTTAATTAGTTTTCATACATTTTAATTGGATTATTGATGTAAATTTAGAGAATATGATTTTGGACCAAATGCTATCCTCAGAACCTTGGTAAATCAAGCAGCTGCAGTGCCCAAACAGACGAACAGGACAAGTAGGTTGTTTATGCAGATTGATACATTAAATCTTCCTGTACTTGTCCTACGTGAATATGTGCATCTGGTGGCTTCCCTCTCCAGTAAAGTTATCCTTATCTAAGACTACTCTAGGACACATGCAGCTTGACCTACTGATGGTATTGCTGCCAAAGCATGTATTGCAGTGCTAAGCAGGGTTTTATGGTCCTGGAAGACTAGAAACAACAAGATTATAGCACAAAGATGAGAAGATCCTCTATTTACCTGTGGGGCCAGCACATTTCTGTCACCCTTCGAAGAACAGGACTTGGCCTTAAGCCAACAGTACCTTTAACAGTTTCTGGTTGTAGGTTTTCTTTTTACCTTGCATGCCTCTAATAGTAACGAAACCTGCTGACCTTGTCCTCCATTCTTGCCTGTGGTTCAGAAGGATGCGTGGAAAATAACTGCTTCTATTCAGCCTTATTTATTTATAAATAACTGCTTTTGAGATTTGCGTCAACATTCGATTCTCTTGGAAGAAAACCTTTGGAAGATTTTCCTTTCAGTTTGGTCCAAACTGCTTCTCCTTGCTCCTTGCCAAGATCAGGGACTTTCTGGGTTTATGTAAAGCTGTAGATGATCTAGATCCAGAACCTGTTTAATTTCCAAATCAGTAATTGAGCAGCTGGCAAATCTTTCCATGTTTGCTTGTAACAAGACTCTACATTCTGCATTTTTCAGGACGTTTTCATTTTAGTGCTTTTAAGACCCCCTGCTTAAAAATCCCACCAAAAAAAAAAGAAAAAGGCATTGCTATGGAAATTTGCTCTCATTATTAAGGGCATTTATCAAAGTTGAATCAGTTGGGATTTTCCAGTACATGACTAACTTGCAAAATTCACTGTAACATCTTTACATTTTTGGTACTATAAGGAAGTACTTACCACTTAGATTAATGAAACTGTAAGAGAATTTCAGTTGACGTGAGGGAAAAAAGTAGATTATGTGATTTTTTTTTCTTGACTCTTTTTTGTTAGCTATTTCCCTCTTATGTTTTTTTCCTGTCATTTTCTCTGTCAGTCTTCTTTTAATAAGAGATCAGGAATAAGACAAGTAGGTAAGTAACTGAGCCAGGTATCACTCCAGTACTCCTTGCAAATAAGGGAAAGAGACCTATTGAAGCCAGTGAATTTTGGGACAAATTCTAAACTGTCTAACAGCTATCTGTTTCCATAGCACTGAGGTCCTGATAAAGTAGTGAGTTTTGTCCTCTCTTTTAATCATAACTTTCTGTTTGTCAGTTCTGGGGTCTTACATAATAGCATCTTATCCTCAGTTCTTCAGACTTTGTAGAACTGAACCAAATTGTCCCTATCTTCATGTATTAGGAAGTTAAAATATTTTGTTTAAACTTTGATGAATGTTTGCTATGTCATTGTAGGAAATTAATTTTTTGGATGAGATCCTCTTTTATTTCACATGGTGCTGCAGTTGTAAGAATTCCCTATGCAGTGATCTTACTTTGTGCACATTGTTTTTCCAGTGTTACAAACAGAGAAAATACTCATCACCTAAAGATCAGCGGGTTTCTTTTTTTGGCCTCTAATATTTCCTTGTAGGAAGCAAATATTTTAACTACAGCCTATCAGTTTGTCTTCAGAAACAGTTGTCCCTGGCAATTGTCATACATCAGCTGTGACAAAATGTACAGCAGTGTGATTCTCTTTCCTTTCCTCTCCCTGTATATTCCAAACATTATGGTGTGTGTTGTCCCTAATTGCTAGGACTTGACTGAAGTTGAAATGACTTTGCTGGAAGTTCTGCACCAATGGTTTGCGCTGTGCTCAGGTTAGATGTTATTGCTCAGAATTACCAAACTGCCTCCCTTTCTGTTTTGCCTTTGTTTCATTCACTTTAAAATTTCTGCTATGGTCTAGCATACCTGTGGCTGTGCAAGCCATACAGAAGGATTTTCTTTACTGATTAATTCTTCCATGGCTTAAAAACCCAAACAAGTGAATGCCCCTAAGGCTTCAGTGTCCACCTATTAGTGCACCAGCTGTTTCTATTGTTCAGTTATCTCTCTTGAATTACTTAAATAATAATAATATCTATGAGGAGTATGCTTAGATTATAAATCCCAATTTGGGTATTTGTTTTCTTTTTGCTTTTACTGTTCATAAGCAAATAAAACAAGATCTCCAATAATGTGCATGTCATTGCAACACTGTTTTGTGCAGAACATGAAGATACAGCATGTAGTGTTAAACTAGCACTAAATAAAATAGTTCACTTACCTAATATATTGAACACAGATTAATTAAATAATTAATGGATTCTTCCTGCTGAGAGGATTCAGCAGAATAACTAAAGAGTGTGTTCATGGAGATGAAAGTTGCAGAGGAAGGTGGTCTGTGGGGATTGCTGTTCCTTCAATAACCTCGTGAGTTGCCTTTCCAGTGTATACCTTTATTCCAAGTGTGGTATTGCATACATTAATATGTAAATGCACATATTAGCAACCCCAAACCAGTAAAGAATTTCAAAGTATTATTGCATGGCATGATGGTAAATATTGAGTTGATTGTTTGCTGAATTGAAAACATAGCTTGAAGTCAAGACATAATTTGAACATATTCAATGAGTTATAACAGAACATGGAGCAAAGATGATTTTGACAGTGACACAGAAGCAGTTTAGATGCCTGCCAATGTGGCATTCATGAACCGTTCTCTCTGCCTTTCCACCAACAGTACACTTTCAAAATATTTTATAAAACTTTACCTACTGCAAGCAGCAGAAATGCTGCTAGGAAAGTCCAGGCCAATGTACGGTGTCATTGACAAGGCCATCTCTGGCATCCCTGAACCAGCTAAACAATCACTTCAGTCAGACTGAGTGCATTGATATGACAACATTGCCTGTTTAAAAGCAGTATTCTTTTCTCCCCTGCAACATCCGCAAGACTCTGGTCTCAACTCCTCAAGACTGTTGTCCTTTGGGACAACATGCTGTTCTCTCAGCCATTTCACATCAGCACATCTCCCTGTGGCTGCCCAGCTTGAGGCATACTTGCTGAAGGACCACCCTTGCTTTGAGGACTTTGGCTGTTGTTTTCCCTGCAACAGTGCAATGCCTTGTATCCACAATGGTTCTAAGGTTTTTCTCAAAAATCATCTGTCCAGGCATTTTGAGGTGGCTGTTTTGGTTTTGCTATCGTAGACTCCATAATCTTTTCAGGTTATGTCACTGGGTATATAACTATTTGACATAATTTTCACTAATATGATCTTTAGAATTCTTGTCTCTTAATATCTGTTTTTCTTCTCCTTTCATTACAAACCTTATAATCCTTCCATTTGACTTTTTTAGCATGGATTGTTCCTTCATTAATTTAATGTGTTTGTAGGATTACAGTGAAAAATGGCTGTATATTAAACAGGGCTGTCTCATTTAACTAGTTCTGCCCCTTCTCCTGCATTTTGCAGGAAACAGAGGTCTAAGGTATGGCTTTTAAATTCTAGGAGCATTGTCTTTTTGTGTACTATATTGAAGACACTCTTCTTATTTTGTGGTTCTATAACTCCAACTCAAAGGGGTCATACTTCATAGTTAGAAGTCTCAGGTGCTGTTGCTGTACAAACAAGTAAAGAATGCTCAAGGTGACTAAATATGCTACAGTCTTTATTCCTTCCTGAATGGCAGTCAGAACCAATAGTTAATTACTTGAATTACAAGAGCCAGTGGTATCTGCACAGAGAGCTTGAGGAAGTGAAAAGTTTATCTATTAGCAGGCAGCTTACTTCTGCATTTGTGTAGTTTCTAACTGATGTGAAGGCAACTACTGTATAAAACTGCTTTAGTCCCAGTTTAAGCCTGCAATTTCACTGGCCATTGTGAAGTCACAAGCTTAATGATGTGTCTGTGATAATTTCATGGACATGTCATTAACTTGTCCTTCAACAATTTTTCTTGGTTTTTCTCATTAAAAAAATTACCTATGCATAACAATTAAGAAAAAAAGGTGTCTGCTCTCTGTCGCTTTCACTGGACAAAATGAGAACCATCAATATTTTGAATAAGCCCAAAATGCTTTGAATGCTGGCTTCTTGCACCAGATCACTGTGAAGAATTACCACTGAGCTGGAGATGGAGGATGTAATCAAATGTGTGACATATACTCTCAAAAATATTGTGATTATTTTTAAACTGCAGTAGCACACAAGGAGTGCATTCAATAGGAAGTACCACTCTGTTAGATACGCTCCAAATGCTTCACTTCACAGGAGTACAAATATTGAAGGCTGGTTTTGTTTGTTTGTGTGTTTGTGGTTTTTTATTAACAAGGAATAGAAAAAAGCCAATTGTAAAGACTAGGGAGAAGAAAACAGGAATTTTCAGAGCTGCAGTTGGTATAAAGGAACTGAGTATTGTCACAGCCACATCTGCTAGAGAGGTTGTGTTAATTGTGCTGCTTTTTATTCAGTAAATTTGAAGGGGTTTTGTCTTAGAATTTTGTCTTCCATAAAGAGCTGTACAGGACAAAGCACCCCTCAGATGAATCATGGCTTTAGGGCTGGCAATGCAATGTTACAGGTTAACTCTGAAAAATATCCATTAGGATATTAACTGTTCCTGAATTGTTGTGTTTGCTCTTGAACCTCAACAAAGACCTCTGAGAGAGCCAACTGTGAAAAACAGCACTCCAGATGCTGTGGTCTGGCCATCATCTTTGAGAAGTGCTATAGATTAAACCAGGGTTGCAGTGAGGCTATGAGATTGATATGGCCAGTGTGGGCTCCTTGGTATTACACTTTGCTTTCATTACTTGGCTTCCAATTTTGTACTCAAAACCTGATGCTTAATTGGGTTTGTTTGTATTATTATGCTAGTCTAGTATTTAACAGTAAGTCTAGAGAAATCTTCAAAAGAATCTCACTTTGCTTCCTTGTAAATAGGTAATCCCAGTGAAGATCTGAACTCCTCAGAATGTGAAGTTGAGATAAGTTGGGACTCTATGGAATAGCTTCCCACTGAGCTCCACTGTGGGAGCTGTTACTTGGAAACAGGAAGATATAGGGAGAAGCCTGCCTCAGCAAAAGACTGCTAGTGTCTGGCAAAGGGTTAAGTGATGGATAAATAACCAATGATTTCACAAAATCTCACCTTATTGCAGACAATAACTGTATTTTGGGACGATTAGTAGAAATTGCAGGTTCTATTTACAAAATACTGTCTTATACCAAGTGAGGAGGTGGGTATAAAAGGCCAGCATGTAACAGCCAGAATGGGTGGGCAGGTGGCTGATTTAAATATTCTGGGATAAATTAGGATGATTATAAATGGTGCTACATAACATTGAAGATATGAGCTATATACTCTTTGTGATTGATTAGTTTTATTTAAGCATAGATAGCTTTTCAAAGATATGAATAATAATCTCCTTTTCATAAAATGTGCTTATTAACAAGTAACAATAAGGCCACTAAGGAGACAAATTAAAAAAAGAAGTTTTGAACTTGAAAATACAGGTTTTTGTGCTGTAAATTCAGGGAAAAACTAGGAGGCTTTCACTTCCACTTCATTAGATAGCTGATTTGGATCACGATTCTTAGGACTTAAGAATTGTCTTCTAGGCACGGTGTTGCTCAATTTCTGAAACTTCTTTCTTTTTTTTTTTAAACTTTGCTCCAAGGACTTATCATACCTTAATCTCATTCCAGTGCTTGTGCTTACTAAGTATGTTGTAAATGCTTAAAGTTATGCTTTACTGCAATTATGTTGGTGTGCTAGAGGAGGACAGAAGATTTTCATCTTCATCCCTGTAGATGTAGTGCCAGTATTTGCCACTTTTACAAGGCTGGGGGAAGGAAAGGATTATGCTGTAGGACATGCACATTTTCAACTTCTCACTGCATAGTCATCTATTTTACTTCCATCAGCAATAGTGGAAAGAAGCATCTGGCCCCTTATTAACTCACAACTTGAATATGAACGCAAAACAAAGTCCAGTGTTACCAAAATGATGAACAGGAGAACAATTAAAACAAACCCACAGATGCTCTGGTTATGTGTCTATGTTGGATCCCAGCCAGAACAAACTGTTAGCTGTGCAGAAAAGTTGCCAAGCTCTTCACGATAAAATCAACCCCATAAAAATATTACAATTAACGATTTATTTCTAACATCTTTGGATGCCTTTACGTTATTGTTACAGGTACATTTTCTGCTGAGTTGGAGAGGTGCCTGTTTCTATATTTCATGTTGTTTCTAAGGAGCAATCATCTAACCACTTGTTTAATCTTGAGCAGTTATAAAGCATGTTCATTTACTTTTACCTCACTGAAATTAACAAATGAGGTTAGGAGTACTGGCCAAGATTTGTGAAAGCAATTTCTGAGTCAGTTTGAGTGGCAGCACCTTTTCCTAGCACATCCTGTGGGTAATCTGTGACCTGGGGATCCCAGGTTTGCCCTGGAGGATGGTGGCTACAAAAGTCTCCGATCAGTTTTCCAACGGAAATAAAAAGCAAAGTACCCACAGAAGACCTTTGCAGATTTTTCTTTCTGCTATAGATTCCACGTGAAATCTACAAGTCTGGTTGAGCCACAGTTACCACGTATATTCAGCAGGGAGTGCCAGTTGCTCTCCTCTTGCTCAGGACATCTTTGGTGGCTATCTGGAAGGCTCACTGTCATGGTGTGTTTAATCTGCTCTAAACACAGGCTGGCTGCCATTCATAGGGATGGTCTTGCTCCACCACCACACCTGGGGCTGTGTGTTCCCAGCACCTCCCTTGCATCCGATATAGGTTCTGTGAACCAGATCAGTGCCATCACCCACTGGGAAATCAGTCATTATTTTTAAGTAGTTGGGTTTTTTTTTTTTCATTGACTCATGAAGCTGATCCAGCTTACCACATGATTGCATGATAGCGAGATCATGAGAAATGTGTAGTGGCAATGGGAAACTTTCATAGCAAACTTTGTTTTCTAAGAAATTCTTAATTTTGAAAAAAAAAAGAGATAAACTTTTCAACAATTTCAAGAAGTTTTTATTTGAGTTGATTTTTTTTTCTTACAGTTATTTCTTGTAGGCATTTGATTAAAGGGTTTAAAATTGAAACTTCCTAAAGTTTTTAAAAGCCCAATGATTGACTGAAGCTGGGCTTTTTCCTGTCTCCAGATTGTTAATATGAAACCATTTTTTTCTACATTTCTTTTACTTTTTCTCAAAGTTGGGAATACACAAACCTTTTTCTCTCTCAAAAAAAAATTCTGGCATGAGGAAACTGCACATTGACTAGTTTAGAAAATGCTCATAGTTGCACTGCAAATTATATTTGTGGAATTGTTTGTCATCTAGGTTGCAATAAAGCTGAAACATCAGCCAGTAAGGTTTAAGAATCACACAGTGTGCCCTCGTTTTAGAGGTCTGCAGTCCCTGCTATTTCCACTAATCTTCCCCCTTCTGCAGCTGTCATGGATGTGTTGGCTTTGCTGTAGTGCTGGTGTTGCTTTGGGGTGGGGGTGGGGTGCGCAGTTCACAACTGAAACTCTGTCAAAGTAGAGAATGGTGAGAAGCATTCTGAAATGCCAAGGACATGTGGGAGCAAGAGGTTTGGAAATCTAACTGATAGTTTGAGTCACTTTCTCTTTCACACAACATACTGTCTTTACTCTCATTTAAAGCTGAAAAGCATGCTGGTGTATCTACCTGTTACAAGATTTATTAAGAGATACAGTGTAAAGAGACCATTCAGGAGCAATGGGTTTATGCATGAGAATGGGAGTATAATGCACACTGGATTGTAAAGGCAGTGAGGTTTGGTTTTGTTCAAAATCGAATGTTTACTTTTACCTATTTTAAAGTCATGAGCAAAAGACATTACAGGGATTCCACCTGTAAATGTTCTGAATACCAAGGTGTCACTAATGACGGATTTTGTTTCTGGGTGGCTTTTAGGTGATATTATCTCTAATATACCTTGACTGATGAAAGCGGGAATGCAAATGAAGAAGGAAATATATGGGCTGCTTAGTATCAGTCTGTTAATTTTTATAAGCACTAACACTCTATGTACATTGTATGAGACTCCATTAGGAAAAGTTGTTCTATATTGCATTGTAAAATATTCTTATGCAAATGCATTAATCTAATTTATGCTGTAGTAGTGAATAAAGGAGGGATAGCCAGGGTCTGTGCTTGCCAGGCTGGAAAATTAAGATTCCTGTGGTGGCAAAAGGACTTGAGGAAGAGTGGATGGAACCTGTGGTCCATAAGTGCTTGCTCGGCTGGTGTTGACAACAGTGATTTGTCTTTTACCACCATGGGTGTCTCTTTGGGAGTCAAGGACTGTCAGGAAGAGATGGGATCCACCTCACCAAATCAGGCAAAAACATTTTTGTCAACATGCTGGGTAACCTGGTAAGAACTTTAACCTAAGAAGGGACAGACAAGTGAGGAAGTAGTGGAACAGATTGGTAATCAAGGGATGCAGGGTGATATGCACAAGTCACATCAGAAATTACATGCATTACTCAAGTCTGTCCACCTTTAGTGTATGCACCTAAATTAGGAGGTGCTGAGAGCACAGCATTGCAGCGGAAGCTTTACCACTTTTCCTGGGAAACTAAAACAACAGGGTGGCTCTTTGAAAACTGACAGAGTGGTCATGCAGACCATGTGGAGAGCAGAGATGAGGAATAAGAGGTCTTCGTGCAGTTTCAGGGCTGTGATCTCTTTGGGATCATGGAGGCATAGTTGGATACCTCACATGACTGGGGTGCTGCCATGGATGCATAGAGGCTCGTTAGGAAGGACAGGATGGGAAGGTGAGGAGGGGGATGAATTTTTGTTAGCAATGGGAAGGTGTGGAGTTCTTCCTAGGGATGAATGGTGAGCCAGCAGAGAACTATGGCTAAGTTTAGAGAGCAGCCAGTGTGGGTGATGTCGTGTTGGGTGTCAGCTACAGACACATGAATGATGGGTAGAACATCTAGAAACAACTATAACTAAAATTACTTGAACTTTTCATTTTTAAAGCTTTTTCCACTTCCTTCCAATTTAGGAATGACATTTTCAAGTCTGAACTCCTCTCAAGAGTATTTTTGGAAAGTCTGAACAAAAACAGTTTAGCCATCCTTGTGTAAAGTGACTGCTACAAAAGTATTCATTTGCTATGACACTTTTTTGGCAGACAGCTTTTGAACAGCTTTAAGGCCTCACTGGAAATGTCCAAAAGTGTTTCTAAAATTTATATAATTATTATTGGTTCTAATAATTCTTAGAGACTCCACCCAGCAACTGGAAATTTAAAGCACTAGATGGTCTGCAAGCAGCAAGGAAATGCCAGTGACAGCTCTCTAGGACTTGCAAGAGAATTTGCTGCATATCTGCATATCCAGGGGTGAGCAGGACACTGCAGTGAAAATGTTACCGAGTTGGCAAACCATGGTCACCTATGGAGACTTAATTGGATCTTAGTCCACTTTGCTGCTAGCATTTTGCATGTGGTGTGAAAGAACTGACAGGAAGGGGTACTGCCATCCCCCTTGCCACCAGACAAAGGCTGCATACGTCTCAGCACAGCAATCCCCTAGCTAATTTGTCTAGACCCTGCACTTCAGCCTCTGAATGAGAATTATTCAGGGAAGTAAGACAGAATTGCAAAAAATATTAACTTTAATGTGAAAAATCAAGTGTTTGTTTTGGGGCAATTATTGTCATCACCACTGCTGCTAACAGCCCAGGCACAGGGAAGCACTTGGCATTTGAGCAGTGAGGTAGACTATCTGAAAGTAAAGTTTTAAAATTGCCAGAAGTTGGGAATAATTATGTCACACTTCCCACTCTCGTTTTGATCTTGTTACAGAAGCGCAAGTGAATGTGAAATTAGATCCTCTCCTTCCCTCTCCTTCTAGAAATGTTCCAGATTAGTTTCACTTGATACATTTTTGGTTCCATTATTAGAGCTACATTTGTCCCGAACTTTGAAGTCTGACTTTATGGAAGTATTTCTAATGGCCACACTTTATGAATTCTCCTTTAACGTTTGTGTCTATACAATAAAGCAGTGCCTCCTGAAGACACAAATGTGGACGTATTCCGTATTGGTGGAGAACACAGTATTCCCTGAAGCTGTTCAACTCTGATCCGTGCTTTCCATGGCACCTCACAATCAAAACCTATGAAAAGCTACTCCTGAGAAGTGCCATGAATGTTGAGTTGAGGTGAGTCGACATTCTTCCCTGAAGCTCTTTGATTAAAAATTTTCAGGCAACTTTTCAGTCAACTGTTTATTTAATGGAAAGAAATATGTTTGAACATAACATCATACGTCCTTTCAACTAATATACTGCTGAATTAGGAGAAAAAGAAAAGCCTGGCTTATTGCTGCCTCTTTTCCCAAGCTGTTCCTTTTTACTTGCATTAAAATGGAATATATTTGAGCATAAAAGATGACAGCTCCTTTTCATGGCCTGTTACTGTATTTTTGCTGTGGCTGGTCAGATGCTTTTATCTAAAGCTTCGTTACTTACAGTGGAAAAAATTTCAGAGGATTTAAGAGAGTGATAGAGTTTTCAGAGAAAATAAAATTTTCACACAGTACTTAGGGCTGATCAGGAAATGGGATTTCACAATGGCAAAGCCCCGTGCTTTGTTGAAACCTGTGTTGACAGTGATGGACTCCAGGGTTCATGCTGCACCTCAGCAAACATGCCCATCCTTCACTCTGTGGCACAGGCACTGTTTGTAGCAGGGGTGGTGGGTAATTCTACTGCATCCTGAGTAGCAGCCTGTACCTATGGCAGCAGCTCAAATGTGATTCCCATGCCAGGACTTTAGCAAGTGATTGGTATGGGAGGAAGCTGGTATGGGATTCTGGGGCTGGCTGGGTTGCCCTGTGACCGGGCTGGCTAGAACCAGAGGGTTCGGCATGTTGCTGGGAAACTGGAGGTATGTGAAAAATGGATCAACTGAAAAAGTATCTCCAAATGGTGCTTGGAAAGAGAAAACATGCAGGTCTTTTGGGGAAGGTGAAAATGCAAAGTGTGGCCCAAGACGGGTAAGAGCAGGAGAACTTTTATTGTGATCAGCTGATAGTTCGAGGATAAGATTAGGAATAAGAACAGTGGAATAGCTTTTGATTTAACCATTCTTGTGGTAACTTTTAAGTGGGACTAGAGAAGAAAATAATCCTTGGCTAGTCTGGTCTAGTGGCTGATCTCCCAGCAGGCAGGGCAGAGTTGCTGGAGGCAGCAAATGCCAAGGGAGCCAGCTGGGGCAGCAGCGGTGGGACGGGCAGGGCACACGGTCTCCAGCTGCCTTCTGCAGAGCCAGCTCTGACTGTGGGGCTGCAACCCCGTGATGCTGGGAGTAAGTGCTTTATATTTTCCCCTGAAGAGATAGAAACTTTTAATGTTAGGTAATTATAAAATTGCAAGATCGGAGGTAGTAAGGACCTATTAAGTGAGGCACCTCCTCTGCCTGCAGGGGACTTTTCAGGGGGAACGAGATGATTGTGAAAACGGGAGTTCAACCAACCGTTCACCTAATAGTTTCGGTTCATCCACTAAGAAATCATCTTTTGTAAGCAACAGCAATGGATTATTAAGTTTTACTCTTAAATCATCTGCAAGGCAGGTTCGTGGAGTCGTTGGATCTCTAAACCAATTGGGAAACATAAGCCTCTCCCAATGTGTCAACCGAATATTCTCAAGGAAGAAACAGGAATATCCCACTCTTAATTCCTGCGGGGAGCTCATTTCACGGCACCAGCTTGAGGAAAGAATTGCAATCATGGAATAGTTGGGGTTGGAAGGGACCTTAAAGATCATGTAGTTCCAACCCCCCCTGCTACCAGCAGGTCCACCCTCCACTGGATCAGGTTGCTCAAAGCTTTATCCCACCCGGAGCGACACGTCCCCCATGGGACACGGCCACTGGAGCTGGCGGTTTCTACCGGGACGACCCTCTCTGGAAGCGGAGCCAGCAGAAACTTCCCTCCTCCCCCTGCCCCGGCAGCCGCTGCCCGGACCCGCGCGAGGGGTTCGGAGGCNCAGCCTCCGCCTCGCGCAGCCCCCGGCCCGGCGCGCTCAGTCGCCGCGACCGGGCGAGGCGCGGGCTGCCGCCACCTGTTGAAGGCGCCGCGCTCCGCGCCGCCTCCTTTGTCTTCGTCTCCTTTGGGTTCTTTTTTTTTTCTTCCCTTTTTCTCGACCGGGGAAGTTTGCTCCCCAGACTGGCCGGGCTTTCTCCACACCCTTTCCTCCTCCTCTTCCTCCTTTTTTTTTATCGGGATCCGCTGCCAGGGAACAGAAGTCGTTTCCCTCGTACCCCCATCCCGGCTGCCGCCCGGGTTCCCCGGTGTCTCGGTGCCCCCCCGGCCGTGGCGATGTCGNTACCAGCAGGTCCACCCTCCACTGGATCAGGTTGCTCAAAGCTTTATCCCACCCGGAGCGACACGTCCCCCATGGGACACGGCCACTGGAGCTGGCGGTTTCTACCGGGACGACCCTCTCTGGAAGCGGAGCCAGCAGAAACTTCCCTCCTCCCCCTGCCCCGGCAGCCGCTGCCCGGACCCGCGCGAGGGGTTCGGAGGCGCCCAGCCCGCCTCCCGCAGCGCGGGGCGGGGCGCGGGCGGAGCGGCAGGTGGCGCCCGCGAGCCGCGCG